>JBCJKH010015289.1:0-14058 GCA_039877255.1 Loriculus beryllinus | reverse complement strand
CTAATATAAATTAATTCATCATACTTAATTTCAGGTGTTAAAATATGTCTCAAATGAGCATGCTGAAATTCCTCACCCCTTTACATTAACTGTAGAAAAAGCCTACATGTCTTTTTTTAGAATAGGTCACTAATTTTTAAACACTAATATTGGGTGAGACATATTCCACTATAAAAATTGCCATTTCTATTCTACTAAAACCTTGACATAGGAAATAATTTAAACTATAAGAAGCAATATTAACTTCTTACATTTGCAATTTTCAATGCTTATTTATATTATTATACAAATTATAATATATAGCTTAAAACATCCATAAAAGAATGTTAATGTGAGAAGGAATGAGAATGATAGTTCCATCTAGTGCAGTGGTCTTCTTTTGGATAGGTCTGTCATGGTTTAAGCTCAGCTGGTATACTCAACCACACAGCCCATTGCTCCCTTTCTCCCTGGTTCCTGGGAAGGATGGGAAGGAGAATTGAAAGCATGCAAATCCCATGGGTTGAGGTAAGAACAGTCCAGTAACTAAAGTACAAAATTACTGCTACTACTAATAATAATGATAAGGGAGAATATAAGACTAAAAGGGGAAAAGCTAAAAACCAAGAAACACAAGTGATGCACAATACAACCATTCACCACCTGCTGACCAATACCCAGCCCAACCCGAGCAGCGATCTGGGCCTTATGGGTAACTCCCCCTTGTTTATATACCGGGCATGATGTGCTGTGGTATGGAATACCTCTTTGGCTCGTCTGGGTCAGGTGTCCTGTTTCTGCTTCCTTCTGGCTTCTTGTGCCTCTCTGCACTGGCAAACCATGAGACTGAAAAGTCCATGATCAGAATAAGCATTACTTAGCAACAACTAAAACACTGGTGTGTTATCAGCATTGTTTTCAGACTAAAACCAAAACACAGCACTGCTTCACATACTAGGAAGGAGTGAAAAACAAAACAAAACAAAAAACTGTTACAACTGAACCCAGGACAGCATTGACCCCTTATTCCATGCCATTTACTTCATACTCAGGTCCCGCATATTTCTCAATATACCATCACTTTTTGGCTCTTTTCATATATATATAGAGAGAGATATATATATGTATCAATATGTGTATGTATACAAACACACACAAATATATACCATTCCTTAGGCCATGAACTAATATATATTTGTATTATGTTGTAATTAGCACAATAACATTCTGGTTTTTAAATATAATGTATTCTATTATTAAATATTTCCATAGTATGTAAAAATATTTCCTATTAAAGAATGATTCTCATTGCATATGCCATTTGTTTCATATGCAATGATATCTACGTGGTTCTAATAAATTCAGACAGAGAAATTCTAGTAAAATGTATTCTGGACATTTTTCCAGTTGTAGTGCATAACTGCCAATTATGATTTAGTTCAAGATATAAAACTTACATTTAAAGTTATTTATGCTTCAACTATTAGAGTTCATTCCACTGTGTCTAAAGCTCAAGATAAATACTTAAGGATGAAAGGCATCATCCATTGCCATTGCAACTAATATATAGGATATGTTTATTTAATATAAATAGTAATATACACTTATCCAAAGCTTTAAATACCTTCAATATTAACAACAATATAACACAGAAAATACCACAACATTAACCTAACTGGAAACTCAGCAAACAGGAAATAAAGACTCCTTTCCAGCGTCTTGTCTTTTTGTGATGTAGTTTCCAAAGCCCTTTTTCTGCCCTCTCAAAATGACGTCTTGTGCAACCTGAAATAAAGATTCTTGTATTAGGTAGTTTCAGACTCAGATAATGCTAGAGGTAGTGTTTACAGCCCTAGAGCATTTATAGAGAACACGTTTGATAGTATATCTGTGTGCAGGGAGAATGGAAAAGAGAAGGAGAAAGGGAGGGGAGAGTGCAAAGGAATCAGTATCGAGTTCTCTGGTAACAGCAGCTGTGGTAATGTAACATCAGAGAATACAACATTTTGTAGGCTTGCATGATTTGTAATGTCCCAAACAGATTCTGGAAGCAATTAGACCAGCAGTGTAAACCTTAGGAGATGGGATGCTGCCTGCCTCCCACAGTTTGATACCTCACTAAAATGCTTCATTCATTATCAGTTTTGGTCCCTGACTGCCTAAATCAGCATCATGCAATAGTCTAATTTCTAATAGCGTAACAGTATAATAGTAGAAAAGAAATCAGTAGCCAAAAGGCTGCTTTCAATAGATGGCAACTTGCTAACAAACACAGGTCATAATAAGCTTACTGGGCAACTCACATAAGATCATCAAACAAGTTAACAAGCCTAAAATTGCTTTGAATTACCATTTTCATGTATTTTAGCAAGTGATGCAGACTTCTATTCTTAGTCTTCTTGTGTTTTCCTATTTTACATCTGTTTCTGTATGTCATTATCACAATCTCAGTCTTTATCTAAATTTCGTAAGTGTCACTCCCTTCCATGCCTCTAGCTCACGTAGACAGTAACTGCAGTCCTTTGCTGCAACATCCAAGCCCAGGCACAGGACTACATACATGCAGCTTACTGGTAATACCATTTCCTCTGCTTCCTAGCAAATCCTCTAACAATGGAGAGTACACACTGAAAAGGAAAACTGGAATCTATGCTTGAGACCTCTCTTGAGAGAGACTATTAGCTGAGATTTCATATAAGGACAAGAATGGAGAATTATTCTGTTCACTTTTGTCAAGATCTTCAGATGCATCATAAAGTTCATGAGAGATCAGCAGATTTCATAAAAGATCAGTGTGGACATCTGATCATTACCTCTTTCCAATAGGAAAGCCTCCGTTGTCTTTACTTGTCTATCTGACATAAATGTTTTACATAGAAACCAATTTTATAATTTCTGAACTAGCAAACAACTCTTCTAAGTAGAAACCAAACCACAGGTGTGTCTGACTGATGTTGAATTAATGGTAGCTCAAGAGCTACGGCCATTCAGCTAGCAGCCAGTTTCTGTTTATAGTTTACAACCTAATAATGGGGGCTAACACAGTCTTAACAAAGATCAAGGCTCTTATAAAAGTAATTTGTTACTTTACAATACTGCCACAGGTAAAATAATAAACTGTTCATGAGTGAAGCTCTGCTAAATTATTACTCAGCAGTCTGGTTGGATAACAAAATGGATTTTTTACAGGAGTATGATTAAATGACTGAAAGATGAAGTGCCAACAGACTAAATTTCTAAAATATTATGAAATTAATATAAGACTAATAATACAACGTAGCATTACTGGGCTTGCTACTGTTCTTGCCATACTCCTGAAGGACATTTAATGATTGCCTTTGGAGTTTTATTATTCTTTTCTCATTTATTATAACAAATGTGTAACTGTGACTTTCTTGCCAGGTACCGCTGGTGGTAACAAAGGCTGGGTTCAAATATGTATGTCTGGACCAAAATTAATAGAACCAGTGGCATAAGACCTATCCAAAAATCTGGGAAAATACATACCTCTCTTTTTGAAGCCCTAAGAAAGTTATGAATCCTCTGCTAAAAGCATTGCATCTGCAAATAAAGAAAACCAATGTTACTGAAAGGTGAGACTACAAGAACATTAATGCTGGATGACACAAAACCACATTCACCATATATCTATTTTACAAAGAAAATAATCACTCTGTTGATGTCTTCGGCTTAAAATCCACTGTATCTGGTAGCCTGCCTTCCAGATTCCATGTCCAGTAGACAGTTGTTTCCTGGAATATTTCTTACTTTTCTAACGTATCACATTCCAGGTTGGACAGAACCTTGGGCAACATGGTCTAGTGAGAGGTGTCCCTGCCCATGGCAGGAGGGGTTGGAACTAGGTGATCTTTTCCAACCATAACTATTCTATGATTCTATGATTCAGAGCATATTAATTATGCTGAATGTCCCAGAGATTTAGTGTGCAACAAGCCATGTTCACTCCCTTGGGAAAATGCTGACTACCAGACACACCATCCTAGCAGCATCACCTCATGCAACTGCTGCATTTAGTCATGATGACAACTCTATTTAACAACACAGGCATCAGTGCTTTGCACTATATTGTTGCCTCCACCTGAGCAACCCAGAGGTATGCCACCCAATTGAACCATGGGTGTTGGAATAAAAAGCCTGGTGCAGAAGCCACTTTCATTTAACATTGTGCTATGTAGGCTCACTTTCTTTTAAATAAAATATGAGGCTTAGGATTTTAACCATACTGCCACGCTCTGGGCAGGGCTTACACCCACATGCAGTTTATACCCTTACTTCACTCCCTCATGGAGTGAAGGTACCTCACTCCATCATGCTAGATACAAGTTGAGCAGTATTAACAAAACACTCCAGCATCCACTGCTCTAGATTGTATAGCTGAGTTTAACGCTACAGTGAGGTCAGTTCTGTTGCTCACTAATTACACAAAATTTTCTTACTCTTACCCCCAAAGTATTAATAAATTAAACAAACAAAAAATAATCAAAATATTTGAACCAGCATAGCAAGTATCACTCATGCAGATTAGGGTTTTCCACTGTGTAATTCACTAAAACGTAGAGAAATAAGCAGAAGAAGCTCCATTACTTGGCATCCTGATCTTATAATGATATGTTAATTATGAAATATGTCATATTTGCTCAACTAAAATGAATAACATTCATTTTCTCAGAACAAATGGCTCGTTGAAGTCAAAATGAGCCACCTGTTAACACAAAGATTCATGTGTGATTAATTTTCATTCTAGTAGACTAATGCTTAGCATTTGAAAAAACTCTATGATCCCATAAAAATATTAAGATCATGAAATACGAAAGTAAATGGATTAAAATTAGCCGTTTTAAAACAAATTAGCATGGGTACTCAGTTTACTTTGTTTTTTCACTGAGGAGTTTTCATATCCTTTTCTAGTTACTTCCTTTGCACTTAGATTCTATTTACATTTAGAATAACCCATTTAAATTTACGCTATTAAATCATGTATTACACAATAGGGAATTAACTTCTGGGGTCTCAGTAATGGGAATATCCACTGTCTAGACAGCCTTCTCCCACAGCTTGACACTCACTATCATTGAAGTTCCATGCCTTTCAGCATTTTGTCCTCAGTTTCTTATATGTGTTGGCAAGGATTTGTCTAGTATGCAACACCAAGTTGCTCTTTTCAGTCATGTCCAACAATCTATTTTCCTAATTCCCTACATTTGAGATAAGAAAATAAGTTTTCCCTATCTGTTCTTTACAAAACCACTGTAGGTCAATGAACGATAAAGATAGTTGCACTCCTTTGTACTTCTTCACTAATAGTTCTACCCAGTGACAGACAAAAAGAGATAAAGCTTTAGGCTACATGATAAAATGCTGTTCTCTACAGACGCCAAGAAGTGCAGAGGAAGAATGGCATGCAGGGGAATCTGAATCATACCCACCCCTGGCCACTTACAGGCCTATCTTAGGAGACCTCAGTCCATCAAAGGCCCATGTACACAAACACAGAGATTCAATAAGATGAGAAACCCAAGTTTCAGACTCAGGTGAACAGACATCTCCCAGGGCTGTCCGAGCACAGTGTCAGTTCCAGTGTCCTGGTGTGAAACCCACTGAAATGAGTCAACAGAAGCAATTTTCAGGAGGGTTACTGCCTAGCAGCTTAGGGCACAATATGGGATGCAGCAGAAGAGCATTTTCAGATTGCACAAGATGCATTATGAGATGTTTAGGGGTGGAATCTAAAGGAGGAAAAGGGACAGACCAGCATGGTTTGGGAAGGAACAAGCCCGGGAAAATAAAGGCATAAAGCGATAACCAGGCTGGCAGAGTATAAACTGGGTGGTCAGTGAATTTGCCTGCTCCGAAGGTGCCTGGATGACACATTCTGGAGAGAACTGAGTAAAAACAAACGCTGGCTGCTGGAGTGGGACTTGGGGTCCAAGTCTCATGTGCCTCTGGTGTCAAGTAGGTGCAGTGCCTGGGAGCAAGCCAGTTGTGTGTGGGTGTGCGTGTCTCCAAGGGTGAGGCAACAGAAGGATCTGGCTGCAGAAGGGATGAGGGGAGCCCTGCTGTCAGAGGGACCATAGTGTCTGTGGACTGAGGACAAGATCAGCTGGAGAGTGTGCATCTACAGCAGCAACTGAAGTGGGGCTGCACACCTGGGGGTTTGTATGTCAAGGTGCCAGCAGCTGAGGGGACTAGGACCCAGGGGCCACTATGGGACGATGGAATTTCTGAATCCAGTGGCTAGGTGGATTCATCGTGTGCATGTATTTCTTCAGTACATTTCTGTCCTGCTCAGCCAGAAAGGGGAGTTGGATGAGGCCAGTGGTCATGTTTGTGTGGGTACTGAGCATGTCTGTTCGTCTGTGTTATATGTGTGGCTGTGTGTAACCAGTGTTACACACTGGTGTAAGTGTGTACAAACTTGTTGCACATTTGTGTTTGTGTGTGTGCCTACTGAGAATACATGCTCAGCTTCACTAACTGATGGAAACTGGAGCTGCAGCAGCCTTGTCTTTGTTGGCCAACTGAGTTTGGCACCTCCCTAGTGAAACTACAGATTTTGCAGGAGCATCTGCTTAGTAGCATTGCATCATAAGCCAAACCTATGCATTAATTTCTTTTAATATTATATTATTCCCTCAATAATTACAATGGATATTATGGAATAAATAAAAACCAATATCTGGTGCAAGATCTAAACTAACATTTTGCTAAGTATTTAGTAAGTTTTGGATGGGGGGAGGGTGTTTTGCTTTTCTAGCAATAAAAAAAGGATAATTTCAGCTTCTAGAGATTCTTACGGTTACTTAACCAGCACCAGAAGGTCTCAGCCCACACTGCTTTGGTGAGGTGCACCAAAGGTTAAATGAAACAAGGCTCTGCTAAACAGATTATTTTTGATTATTATTTATTTCTTCAATTGGCCCAGGGAGCCGATGGAGCTTGGTGGAAACTAAGATTTTAGTTGTCAATGGTGATGGAAATAGAAGAGCTAAATAAGGATATCAGTGTTTAAGCCTGTGTTCAGAATTAGCATACAACAGATAAAGAACATACTAAATGGCACAAAAAACTATTAGAATTATCTCTGTCAGTTTTTTAATAAATGTAACCCCCCTGAAAATATCACATTAGCAATGCTGACACTGTCATTTACCTTTCATTAAGAAAGCAGTGATAGGAATCCTGTAATTGTGAAAGCTTTCTAGATCAAACAAAAATCATTAACATACTCTAATTTTTAGTTTCTTCTCCCACGGTCTTAGTGCCAGCTTACAGTTGTTTAATGTGGATCACAGATAGAGTCAGATGAATGTGATACAAGTAGAAGTGTGATAAATATTTTCTTTTTGATGTTGCCTTTTCACAAGAAAAGTTAAGGTATTAAGGATTCAGGAGCATTCAGAAGATGAACAAAGGCTCTGTTTAAGAAATTAAAATACCTGCTGACTGAAATTCAGTTATCAGAAAGAATAATAGATTTTTATTCAGTTTAGTGAAACTGTTTGATTCAGAAAATCAGCTGTGTCAAGTTTACCCTCAGTTTAGCAAACACATGTACAGAAAGGTTGGTTATCAATATATTTTCATTCCACTGAATCACTGCTGCCCAAAGGTATAACAGCTCAGCACATACAGTGAAGCAGTTGAGGAATTACATTTAAATGCATTAACAAAATTCCATCCACATTGCCATGGCTATTGCTGAAAGCTGATGCAGCCAAATTTCCAAGAATTTAATGCTCATTTTCATAGTGATCTTCACAAATGGAAGTGGTTTCTTCATCTTCTGACATGACTCTCATAAAATTAATGTTCTCATCCTTTTAGGCATTTTTCTATTGCTTCTGTGAAGCTTCAGATGTTCAAAGCAAACAGATATGAGTCTGTAAAACCAAGCCTTTAATTTTTGTTTTGCTTACAGCTTGTTTAAACAAAAGTATCAGAAAAAAAGCTATCTGTGAAGTTTCCAGTGCTTCTGCTCCTTTAGCTAAAGTTTGCAAAACTGCCAACTACATCCTCTGAAACTGACAAATACCTAATTATAAACACTGTATTTGACTTGAAATACAGACCTTTTCTTCTTGTTATTGCCCATCATTTTTCTTCCATTTGCTGTAGATACAGAGAATGGACTGTGCTCTTTTTCTGCAGACACTTTGTATTTAAATGATACTCAGCAACTTGTGAAAGCCCTACTGGATATTTCACACGAGTTACTGCACATTTTCTTGAGCACAAAGGTTTAAGATACTATTGCTATACTTCTACAGTAATATGGTAACTTCTAGGACATGTGGTGACGTAGGAATACATTTCAGTTTACTAGGGGCTTCACAAACATAGAATTGCTCTTTTCTCAAGGAAGTTTGTGATATAAATGGAAGATGCAACAAATGGATACAACAAGTATAGGGTATGGAAGTATAAGGTTATATAATATTAGTAAGTATAATAGTGTCTCCACTGGTGCCAAGTTTTGAAGCTACCATGGCAAATGAGAATTTTAAGGAAAAACATTAAAGAGAACACTTGGGGGATTTTTCAGGAAACTACACACAGGAGAAACCACAAGTATTCTTATTTAAAGCCTAGTAAAAAACCTGTGCTCTTTAGTGTTTTTGTAAATTATCTGGATGCAGCATTTGAACTTGTTAAGTTTACCAGTGGTACTAAACTAGGAGGAGCTGTGGACTCCCTCAGGGGCAGAGAGACCTTACAGGAAGGTCTGGATAGACTAGAGATCTGGGCAATCAGCAACCATACAAAATTTAACAAGAGCAAGTGTTGGATTCTACCTGGGATGGGGTAATCCTGGTAATACATACAAATTGTGGGATGAGAGGCTGGAGAGCAGCCCTGCAGAGAGAGATCTGGCTATTTGGGTTGATGAGTCAACCCAAGTTGAATATGATCCAGTATGCCCTGGAAGCAAAAAGGGCCAATTCTGTCCTGAGGTGCCTTAAGCACAGCATACCCAGTTGATCAAGGGAAGAGATTGTCCCACTCTACACTGCACTGGTGTGGTCCTACCTCAAGTACTCAGTTTTGGGACCCTCAATATAAGAAGGACATCAAGCTATTAGAGTGCATGCAGAGGAAGGTGACCAGCATGGTGAAAGGATTCAAGGGCAAGGCTTGTGAGGAGTGGCTGAGGCCATGAGGTTTATTCAGCTTATAGAAGATAGGGCCAAAGGGGTCACCTCATGACAGGCTACGGCTTCCTCAGAGGTGGGCAGCAGATGGGGAGGCACTGATCTCCTCTCTTTGGTGATCAGTGATAGGACACAGGAAAGGGAAAGAAGCTGCATCAAGGAAAGTTCAGATTGGAATTAGGAAAAGGTTCTTTACGGAGAGGATGTTTGGTCACTGAAACAGCATCTCCAGGGAGGTGATCACAGCACCGAGCCTCTTGAAGTTCAAGAAGCATCTGGACAATACTCTTGGTCATAGAATTATAGAATCATAGAATCATAGAATTATAGAATAGTTAGGGTTCAGAAGGACCTTAAGATCATCTAGTTCCAACCTCCCTGTGTCCCTGAGGGACACCTCACACTAAACCGTGTCACCCAAGCCTCTGTTCGACCTGGCCTTGAACACCGCCAAGGATGGAGCATTCACAGCTTCCCTGGGCAACCCATTCCAGTGCCTCACCACCCTCACAATAAAGAATTTCTTCCTTATATCCAATATAAACTTCCCCTATTTAAGTTTTAACTCATTACCCCTTGTCCTGTCACTACAGACCCTAATGAAGAGTCCCTACCTAGCATCCCTATAGCCCCCCTTCAGAGAGTGGAAGGCTGCTATGAGGTCATATGATTTAGTTTTAGGTAGTCCTGCGAGGATCTGAGAGTTGGACTTGATGATCCTCATGGTTCCCTTCCTACTGGAGATATTCGATGATTCTGTGATCCTAAATGTGAAAACAGCTGCAATCTTGGCTGACTGAACGTGACAAATGATAGTTTCTATCAATGAAAGCTGAAGAATGGGATAGTATCAATGCTAGCTTTGAAAGTAAAACCAAATATCTTGTTTTGGTGAAGGAGAATAGAGTGGGTTTCAGGCTACAAAGCAATGTGACATGGGCAGGGGTTTAATTTTTACAGCAGCACCCAATAGATGCAACCAGCATTTATAAAAATAGATAGATTTATATTAGTCAGTCTCAGAAAAAATGATGTTGTGACAAATGTGACATGAAATAATGCAATTGACTGTCTTTGTAGGAAAAGTCTTATAGGAAAAACTTAATCCATCTGATAGCATCAGAGAAAGAAATATTTCTTTGTTCATTTGAAGATTTATCAATAAAAAATAAAAACACAGAGACAACTTGATAACAATGTAGGAATCATCCGTCAGACTAGCTTCAAGATGCTGACCACACTTTTTTATTTGGCAGAGAATTCCGTTTCATTCAAATCACCAACAAGCATATCTAACAAAACAAATGTTTTTTTCACTTTTTATTTGTTTCTGTTTTGTTTTGCTTTGTTTTGTTTTCGATGTTACAGCATGCAGCACCCCACAAAAAATGGGTAGACAAATACGTAGGAAAAAAAAGTTAAAATGTCATTTTGCCTCATCCGTTTATTCTCTATTTATTTGTGACTCACACATGAGCAATAACTTTTGCTAAACAGAAGAATGAGTGATAATATTTTCCCACATAGCAGTTACCTGAGCATTAGCAGAATCTCTTCTTAACCCCACCAGATGTATATCTTGCAAACTGGAAGGATATGCTTGTCCGGCTCTTTGATTCAAAGTAATTAGCACTAGACTTCCTGAATGAGAACATATCCTGTGGAAACAAGAGGGTGGATCTACAAATATCTTACTTAAGATATTTGACCTTCTTGCTTTCTGTAGGTTCATCTCGCAGAAACTTTCTGAGAGTGCTTCTACGGTTTTTCATCTAAAATTCAGGAAAAGAGACCTTTAGAGTGGCTCTTGAATTGAGAATCCAATGTTCTTCAGCTGGGTCACAAATGACTATTTTACTTCTGTTTTTCTGAAACTGAATCAGTTTCAGAAAGTTACTGGATAGAATTACCAGAAAAATCATAGAATCATAGTCTAATCTAGTGCATGGTCTAAGAAATAACTGGACAGAAAAGCAACATAGTTTATTTGAGTATTATTAGAAGGGAATTTTAGGAAGATACATATTTCTCTGCAGATTTCTACTTACTGTGTGTGTTGCTTTACCTGCAGCTTCTGTGATGCAAGTCAATTTGTGTTGAGTATTTCCAAAGGATGCACAGGGAAAATTAGGTATTCTAGACTAGTGTCCATAAAAAAAGCAGACTTAGCAAGGAGAAGCCTTCAGCAAGCTTGAAGCTAATGGATGTACTCTAAATTTTTCCCTTTCTCCAGAATTAGTACTAAGAGATGTCAAAGAATCACAGGATAATTCATAATGGAAGGGATCACATCTGCCTTTCCAATAAAGAGGGAGAAAAAGTGTTACGTTTTCAAATCAGGAGGAACTGAGCACTTGGACACCAATCCAATTCGAAATGCAAGGCTCCCACGTCAGAATCAGCTCTCAAATTTTATAATTGCACAATATAGCATTGGCTTTCAAAAGCTCTCTTGTTACTCAGCAAATGCAAACACAAGGGGAACTGCCTTCAGCTATCCAAGAGGCATGTGACCTTGTGAAACAAGCAGAGAGATTTGCTAACAAACTCTACCTTGCAGCAGGGCTGATTGGGTTTGGTGGCACAGTTACACAGTCTCCTGGCTCTGCTTCCTTTGGAACAGGAGCAGAGTGAGCTTGTGTCTCTTGAAGCAGCATTAGTAAATATGCCCTACAGAATAAAAGCAAAAGCTGAGTTCCTTCAGCAGCCCTGAAACCCACTTTATTTTGTAGAGCTCCCTGAGGTAGGTTTTTGGTGCTCCAGGCTTTATTTTAGCACCTGATGGAAATTTCTCTGATGTCAGGATTAGGCACATGCATAAATCAAGTTTTAGAACCTTGAGTTCTTTTCTAGAAGTGAGCCTGGAAGTAGTCCTGTTTACTGTAATGAAGCATATACTGAATGAAGTACTGGGTGGACACTTTTAGAGATATCAGCCATCCTACACGCTGAAGGAAGATGGAAAATATAAAAAAAAAAAAACAAACCAACACTTAAACAGCTAATTAAACATTATATCATCTAATATATATTCATAAAGGAGGAAGGGAGGATAAATTTGGGTTAGCTATCTTGATCTGCTGTTTCCTGATTTCTCAATATAATAAAGAATAAGTGGAATTTTAGAAGACATTGTGGGAAAGGAGAACTTGCAGTTGAGAAGCTGTACTATGTGAGGGAAGACACTTCAATAAAATACAAGGAAAGTACATCACAGGAGGAATAAGGAACAGACAAGTTTAAAGCAAGAAATACTGAGAAAGGAAAGTACCAACAGTTGATTAAAAATGGAAAGTTTATCTTCTTACTATTCTCCATCTCAGTTGATAGATAATTAATGAAACCACATGTTTTATATGTAAACTTTTACTATATTTTGGACTTACATGTTTTATTATTTCAATAGCTATCTGAAGAAAATAATAATAGTGGCAGTACTCTATGAAAAATGTTTCCACAGCAACACAATCATTATATCAAAGGGTAAGTCTATAGTTTTAAGTGCATGTATAGATACAAAACTAAAATTGTAATCTAAAAATAATAATAAAATTAGCATTAAAAAGGTATTTAATGAACAAATCTTTATGTAATTTCTCAGCAATTTTTTGATGACTGAAATTTAAACTTCCAGATTATTATGCAGGTTCTTTCTACTAACATGACATACTTTAACAGACATCAAACTGAAAACTCAGTAATCAGCAGTGATCTTTAATATTTTATGCTATCTACAAAAGGAATAGATTCAGATTAGCAAACTAACAATGTCTGCTTTGTAAAACATTAGTTTACCCATCACAAAGATTTTGCAAGAGCAGCTTATCAAATCAGAGAGAGGATTTAATCATTAAAAAGTTGATTTCTACTGCTTACTCTTTATAGAATGGGTTAAAGGTATTTAAGGAAGGCCCAAATCTGCTGGGTGCTTCTGCCCTAATACCTTCTCCTAAATATGAACCGGTAATGATGGTTAAGCTTTAGGGTAATTTAGACAATCAAAAATTCAGATATCGTACTGTTCAACAACAATTTGACTTGCCTGCAATACATGAAGTTTGTCAAAATCATGTATACATAGATCCAGTAATACTTAAGTATCAGAATGTCATACTTGTAGAGAACTTTTTGCAGAATGCCAAGAGATCTGAACTCATTGCAAAAAACCAAAAAAATATATTAACAGAATTAAACTATGGAAACTTCTGATCTTTATTTCACTTCTGATCTTAGTCCAGAATCTTACTATAAATTTGTGAAGCAGTTAATTTCTCCTGGAATATCTTTGAAACAGTGTTGTGGTTTAAACCCAGTCAGCCATAAATCACACAGTCTCTCTCTCACCCCCCCATGCCATCATCTAGTTGATATAATTTGGAAAAGTTATTTATTCAAAGCATCTAATATATTTGATGATGATAATTTAATAATTCAATAATAGAAAAAACAAACTCTTTCATATCTGCTTCTAAAGGTTTTTGCATTCTTTCAGACTAATATTTGGATTCTGGGTATATTTCTGGCAGTAGTTAAAGGACTGTTTTGAAAACAGGTCCAGTACTGGGGTTTTTTAGTGTTTATATAATAAACTTCAATTTTAAGGCTACACATTTCTGTTGGTTTGGAATTTCTAATAATTAACCTTGTCCACACAGTTGCAATGTAACATGGGTTATAAAGAAACAGAGTCATAACAGAAAGGAGTTATAATTCCTATTATAAATGTTCATATTATTGTGAGATCATAAATAAAACAAAAAGGAAGAGAAAACTGTTATAAAAATGTGCAAGCTTGTATGCATGGTGACAAACTTAGCACTTAAAACATTTTCAAAGCATCACGATGCGCCCTTCTTAAATATTTGACGATTTTTCAGCATTTTCTAGGACACTGCGAAAAGAGTCCCCT
>JBCJKH010015286.1:31438-56303 GCA_039877255.1 Loriculus beryllinus | reverse complement strand
GGGCAGCACTATCTTAAGGCAAATCCTTCTGTAAACATAAGATCCTCTGACCTTCAGCAAGCAGTAAGGCCTGTCAGACCTTATTTCAGGTCAGCCACTTACATGGGGCAAAACCCAAAAACAATTAAAAGGCTTTGTGCATCACTGAGTCAGAGTTTGAGCTCTGGAACTGGTAATCTGCACAGCACAAACCTTAGGGTCCCAGGGAAAAAAAAAGAAAAAAGAAAAAAAAAAGACAAAAACCACAAATATCATTTGTGCCTTTTAAAAACAGTTATTTTTCCTCGTATTTCTTGTTCTGACTCTTCTCACCCTGCAAGTGTAGTCCCCCTTCCCACCAGCAAAGAGCTGTGCACTTCTAACTTGCTTTCCAGTGCTTTTGAACATATGCTTCATAGTAAATCAAGGTAAGCCTAAAACTTGGCCATTTTATTCTGCATAATCAGATATGATTTTAAACTAAACATCAGGCGCTAAGTTTCTTCTGTCTCATTGACATTTAGATATGAAAATGTCACAGTTATTGAGAGAAACAACATTGCTTAGCCCTTCAGTAGGATTAGTATGTCAGAAGGGTAGTAGCAGCAGAACTCACAAGATTCAAATTTGGTTTCATTAACAGTAAAAGCCTCTCATGGTCTCAGCCTGCTGAGAATTTAGCCTAGCTCAGTCTGCTAAATACCATTCACAGCCAGAAATCAAGGATTATGTTTTCTGTTTTCTTACAAGATTTCTTAGCTGGGCTTATACATGAAGATCTTAGCAGATTTTTTCTTTAAAAAAAGGGATATAATGTTTTGGGCTTCTTGAAACACTACAACCAATTTACTTTATATTCATGCATTAGGTTTTCTGTGTGCATGCACCTGCAACTATGCATGCATGCAGGGGGAGGATGGGTGAACAGATGTTTGCACATGTGTATATAGGAGGGAAACAAAGTGTGCACACACAGACACACAAAACCATATAGTTATCAGTCTAAAGAGTTTATACTTAATTCATCTGTCTAGTAAGATGAGTGAATTAAGTATAGACCCCGTGTTTACATGGTTTTGAGAGGTACTCACCTGATCAGAAGCATAGGCCACCAGCCTGCCCATGATGTCTGCTTCTGTTAGCTCAGGCTTTTCTGCCTGCACCCGTCTGATAGTTTTTGTTCTTGCAGCAAGCAGTGAAATCAGGGTGGCCTCACTTGCACTTCCCTGTGGGACAAATTGAAGGGATGTTCAAAAGGAAGACATTCCAGAAGAAGAAAAGCAACATTTTCTTCCGTATGAATTTGCAAAGTGGGCAGCTTTGAAACTGCATATGAGAAACTGCATGATCTCATGGTTTTTAAGAATATGTGTGACAGCAAGTGAGGAATCTCTATTTGATCTTAGTCTCCTCCTTCCTGATGCCTCTGTCTGCTCCCTTTAAACTCTACACTTGTTCAGCTTAGGCACCAGCATTGCAATCCGTACTAGAAAGTGGGACTTACAGACTTAAATGTATGTCAAAAGGCTCTCCAGCAACGCACCAATCATTTGTTAACCACTGACAATGGCAGAGTAACTGCTGGATTCTGTTATGCTGGATTTCTGCAAATTTAACTTCCACTAGAATCTGGCTGTCAACACTCATTTCTGTCAAGCAATATACATAATTATAATGCTTATTTAATATTTACAGTTACCCTGGGCAAGTCAATTATTGTGGCTAAAGGAGAAAAAACATTGACAAAGCAAAAAAGTTATGATTCAATACAGCTAACTGAATTTCAAAGTATTAGTTATGTATGTTTTCTTCATCAAAACCATGCAGATGTAACAGTTACACACTATTTCTAAATTGCATTTTGATTCACAAAACATGAGTATAAATTGTGTATTGGATACTCTGCAACAACAAAGAGAGGAATTTTTGTATCAATTGATCTGTAAACTTCACAGGAGAATACAAGATCCCACAATTTTTTCTACTGGTTTTCCTCTAGAACAGGCAGATGATACATGCTCTAAACTGCTCTTTTAAAGTACAAATAAGAGTTTGTAAACATGTTCACAGATTTCAGTGGTTTGAGTGTCCATACATAAGATTTTGGTTTTAGGTACTTTCAAAGTTGAACAACTGTCATATGCCTCTGCCAAGCACATGACAGTGCAATGAATACAGTTGCTTATATTAATATTTCAGAAATATCCCCAGTGACAAGCTAATTTTGGGGTGATCTTTCTTATCCTGTACCAAAATCCTATGCTCCCTCTGTTGAAGACCTGTGTGCCTGATCTTACAGTTTCATATATAAGAATGTTCCCAACGAGTTCAGTCTTTCTCCTAAAACTGAAGTTAGCTCAGCTATTTATATAAGATGAAACTGCCTTCTATACATGGCAACATCTCAACAGAATTTAAGTTTCCTGATGAGAAACTTTTGCCATCATGTCTCTGTTAGCAAAACTATTTCTGCCATGCTCAGCACAATATCTTAAGTAACAGTGGGAAAAAATACTTGTGCTTCCCAACAGTCCTGTGAGCTAGAATATAATTACTCTGGTCCCAGATGTCCAGCAGATGCAAGGACACCACCTATTTTCTGATAAGCTGGTTTCTTTCCTGTTTTTTTTACAAGCAGTATATAATGTAATAGTCTAAGCATGCTGTCAGACAATGTTGTCTGAAATACCCTTTCCAGAAATTCAGCAGGTGAGAATACTTTTCGTTTGTGCAAACTACTGTAGCTTATTGTGATGTGTTTCAGGTAAGCTGCATGTCCTCATAATGAAGCTGGGCAACACAAAGCCTGCGTGGAAGAACTCACCCTGTAAAATCTTTATTGTCTTTCCAGGACATGTAAGGAAAATACATGTTAAAGAAATGCACACAAATCTATAAAAGTAAATGGCTGTAGGAAATTCCAAAGGTTCAGGCATTAATTTGAGATTTGGAAATTTAAGCCCCCACTATTCTAGAGACTGCCTGGATGGGCAGGCAAATGACTTAGGTTCAAGAATAGCCTCAGCCTTCTGAGGAGTGCCACAAGATGCCCTGGCAGCTCACCCAGGCTGGTGTTTAGTCAGCGGATACAAGAACAACAGTTCTTGTATCAATTTTCTTACATAGAAGGATGAAAAGGAAAGGGCCTTCTGCCCAGCTGAATCTTGCCTCCTGATATACAGCCTGAACATAGCCTAAAAGCACCTGAATCCAGCAACATTTTTGAACGTCTCACAATAGACATAGGCTTTTTCACCTTACCTCAGCTTCTATGAGTCACCTTTTTTATACTGAAGCATACAGTGTTTACAGAACGTGGACTGTACATCTCTTCTAGCCACCTGTCATCAATCTTCTGCTAATTATTTTTGAGGAAAACAAAACTTGGTTCTTGAACTACTTGACTAACTTACAAGAAGGATAAATCATCAGTGTTCCTTGCCAGACCAAAGATAGGTTGAATCTCATTTTGTTTCACCCTTAAAAATACTTTTTCTTTGCAGAGAAAGAACTCTTTAAAATTCAAAGTAGGCACACTTTTCAGCAGTTTATCTAGAATGAACAGCAGGATACAAGCTTCAGGAAGAACGTTGCTTTCTCACTTATTTTTAAAAGCTGTTTTTTTCTCCTCTTGGATGCTGTATTCTGCATTTAGTGACGGATGATGATACCTTTCCTTTTACTGCAAGCAAACAAAGGTTGCCATGGCAAGCAGGCTCAAGAGGCGGAAGAAATATCAGCAAGAGCTGATGTTCATGTCCACCAGAGCTCTGAACTGAAATTTTCTCTCATCTTTTGCCATTTTCAAGTGTCATCCTGCACACAACAAAGTGCTTCATATTGACATAGACTTCCAAATGTAATTAAGAGCCAATTTTCACAGGCTGCTTTACCCAATACCACAATAATTACTTGGTATTTACCAAGAGAATGACTGGCACTTTCACATTCTCGTGCTGTCTTTGCCTCACGCTCTCTTATTTGTATCATTATTGTTTCAAGAGTAAGACAAGAAGATCTGCAGCAGAAATGACTTCATCTTAAGCAGGAACACAGAGCCCACATTCATTCTTGAAACTGACTGGTTTCTGATGAAAATTATGAGCAATCCAGCATTGTTAGCCTGGAAGGCAATATTTCCTGATGATAACCATCAGGCATAATTGCTTACTTTCACTGGTGCAAAATAAATACTGCTGAGATGCACGACAAAAGCTTGATTTCTTGAGCAAACCCCCCTCCCCAGTCATCATCATAATAATAAAGGTCTTAGGAGAGCAAACAGATGAGTAAAGAGCTATGCTGGAAATACAGTCATGTAGGTGCAGCTTTGCCTAGGAGAAATAAAAAGCACTTGGGTTAAATTCATATTTTCCTGGGAAGATGTTGGGAAGAATTAATTGGAATATGCTATAGGCATTTGCAGCTGAGATCAAAGAAAGAAGCCCCCACTTCCAGCATGTAATTCAGATGTATTTTTGAAGCCTATCTTAGGATAAAACGGATTGTGCCCTGACTGCTTTCCAATTACCAGACTCCAGAGATTATCAAAGGAGCACAGAACAACTATTTAAAATTCAGTCTTTTTCACAGTAGAGATCTATTTTAGTTAGATTAATAGCTGTGACCAGAGTCTGCATTTGCAGAAAGACCATGTGCTAGTGAACCATGGTCGTCAAACAACATATCTTTATTATACATGCAAGTTTGCCCATTGATGATATATTCATTATCTAACAGATACTCTGTTCAGACATTGTATTAATTGTTAATTCAGGCCTTCATTAAACAGTTAACATCAAAGTTGGGGGGGTTGGTCTAGTTTGGATACTGCAGTGTAGTCTGAAAATTCTATTATTTACTGATAGAGCCATTTAAGTTGAAATTTTAAGTAGCTCTTAATTTTACTTTAATATTCCTTTAGCAGTATTTTGGTATGAAGGTTTTACAAAATCAAACAACCCACAAAGTCATCCTGATTTCTTTCTTCATATCCCCTCTTACCTGAATGACTCCTCCACCTTGACCATCCTTCTCTGCTAAAAACTCTTCAGGCAAATTAATCATCTTCCCTAGCCAATCCAGCATGACAGTCTCCAGCTCTGTGCAAGCTGGACTTGCAGCCTGGGTTGAAATATAGAACAAAGGGAATAACCTCACTGGACCATGAAGATAAATAAAATCTGCCAAAGCAAGAATAACTCTTTTTGTCTTTTAACTATAGAGGAAAAGACTATCTGACTAACTTCCCCAGCCAAACTAGGGACCTGAAGACCACTGTGCATGTTTCTAATACTTAACTGAAAAGAAAGTCAAACTGAGCCTCACATAGAATCGTGATTATCAAATGTCAAAGCGAAGATTTGCATCTTGGGGTTGGGCTTTTTTTGACAACAAGTAACAACCTCTTGAGAAAAGCACATCTTTTATGAATGTGGGAGATTTTTTAACACAATTTGCCATTCATGCAGCTGATAAGAGAGGTGACAACACTGGGTGATAGGCAACAGTCATACTAGTTAGTGAATTACCAGTAAGATTGCACTGTTGCCACTGATTCTAAATGCTGGTGATCTTTCAAAAGTGAAACTTCTATGAGGAAATAGCCTTTTATTCCTTGAGTCATACAGGCTATGTGAAAACACTTAATTAGTCAAGGAAATTTACCTGTAAAAATACTCCTATGACTTCACTGCTATTAATCAATATTTTCATTGAAAAATGGTACTGAAATGCTTAAAATCTTGGCAAGGTGAAGCACCATTACCACATAGCAGTACATACCCCAGTAAACTTACCCAAGAGAAGCCCACACATCCTATTCCACCACACAACATATCTCCAAGAAGAGCTGGGAAGGAAGAGGATGAAGGGAAGTAGGCAAAAAAGTATGGACTGTGCCAGTGAGTCACCTGTATTAAGGAAAAATTAGTTATTTTAACTACTGCCAGAAACAAATTGTCACAAAATCAGAAAATATCAGAGGTTAGGACCAGTCAGCAGTTCTCAACTACCTCTCTGTAACACTTTTTAGTGTTATATTTTTTGGAATAGCTTTTCTTGTTATTTTTCTCTATTTTGTATCTCTCTTTTATTCAAATTAGAATAAATTATTTCTTGCCCCCACCTCCCAGCAGTTTCAAAATCAGATTTCTCCATTTGTCTGCCTAGAAGACAAAACTTGCATGGGCAATGGCACCATGAGTTTCTTGAGCCTTTGCTTTCAGGGACTCACTGATATTTTGTTCTTTCATCTCTGACATGCAATTGACCTAGCAAGTGTATCTTCAGGGCAGCAGAGGTCCACAGAACTCTCTTGCCCACGCTCTGGAGTTATTTGCTAAAATTCAGGCTCTGAATCTGGCCAAACAACCCTTCACCACAAAATGAAGCAATCTCTTCCAGTATCCAACACTTTCTGCCCTATTATCTCCCTGTAACATTTCCTTCGTGTTTTGTTCTGCATTCCCACCTCTGATGAGTTTTACCTATCACACTCCCCTCTCTCCCAGTCTGTGATGAGGTTTTTAGCTTTAGAGCTAACTCAGGGGTCACTGTACCGTGCTGTTCTACATGCTGCAAATAACCACTTACTTCTTCTCCTAGCCTTCATCATGCCAACAACCAGCTCTCCCATAAGGGAAGAGCTAAGGGGAAACTGTCTTAACTCTTATATACACAAAGAATCAGATATCACTTTCTCTGCTGTATAACATTTCAGATGTCCCTATCTCTTTCATATGAAAACAGTCCCAACCCACTACAATTTTCTACTGTCTAAACTAGTCCTGTACATGGTATGTTCAAGATTTCTGTTTTACTAGTGTCCTGATTTCAGCTGGAACAGAGTTAATTTCCTTCCTAGTAGCTGGTGCAGTGCTGTGGTTTAGATTTAGCCCGAGAACAATGCTGATAACACACCGATGGTTAGTTGTTGCTAAGTAATGCTTATTCTGATCAAGGACTTTTCAGTCTCTCATGCTCTGCTAGTGAGGACTGGCAGAAGAAGCTGGGAGGAAACAGAGACAGGATACCTGACCCAAACTAGGTAAAGGGATATTTCATACCACAGCACATCATGCCCAGTATATAAATTAAGTTAATCAAGTTAAACTGCCCACTTGCTGGGAGCATTTGTTTGATGAAACACAGCAGATTTCAGTTGCACCACTCACACAAAGCAAAAAAAACAGAAGCCCTAGGGCAAGTGCAGCTACAGTTCTTCCTCCTTTCTCCCCTTCCCCCTTCTCTTGAAGCAACTTCATGATTCATTTCTTTTGACGTGTTGGAACAGACACACTTAGTCAAATATTGCAAAGAGTGTGATATAATTGATGCTTGTTTTTTCAGCCCTTCTCTGATAAACAGTGGTACACAAGTGTCTTGATTTTGGTAATTAACCACTGTAATGCTTCTCAGAGACATTTCATTGTTCAGATTTTGTCCAAGGTTATCTTCCTTTCTATGGCTTGCTTAGTCTCAACATGTCTTCCTTTATCACACACTAAGGATAGGCACTTCAGCTGAGAGTTCATAGATTAATGGATCCAATGTGAGGAAAATTAGCATCTTTATAACTACTACTTGCAGTTACAACTAAACTTAATAATTCTTGGCTCTAAAAATGGTCATATATCTCAAAAGAACAAAGCAAGTCTGAGAGAGAAAGGTGACTCCCGTTGTTATTTTTATATGCAGACCCTTTCCACCTTGGCTTCCTAATGTGGAGATCAGAGTTCAGCAGTTGTTCCCTCAGTCCCTGTGTGCATATTATGGTAATTATCATTTAGTGGACTGCCCTTTGAATGCCTACATCCAGTTTCACAAGAAGTCTCCATAGAAAAGTTTTGCCACACATGAACACTTGTTCTCCTACAAGGTAAAGACAGCAGTGGGTACTGCATTGTTACTTTACACAATTAATTGATTCTTCCTCCTCTGAAGGAACACCATTTTCACATTTTCAATCATCCAATGTGGTAAATATCTAAACAAAACTAATACAATAAAGATATCAGCATGAAGGAAACAAGAATCACTTATGGGCCACTGATCTCACATAGCAAAACAAGGTTCTATGGCCTCTGTCTTATTACTTATTCTGTTTGAAAAAGCCCAGTTCCTCATTTATAAAATGGAAATAAGACATTCCCCAGTGAAATACTAGAAAATCACTATAGCTGAAGAACACTAGGTGTACTTAAAAAATGTTAGTCTTCTCATGAAAAAATGGGAAGAAGAATAAGGAAAAAAATAATGGGGGTAGATTGTCCCTATAACCAATTTTTAAAATCCCTAAAACAAATTAAAAATAATTTTAAAGGATGCTAAACCAAATGTGAACAAGTCTTCCTATGTTAAGTTCTTCCTATACTCTCTGCCTCCATGTGTTTGTACGGCACCATCATTTTCAGACTTCAGTTTCTGTGAAAACAGACATCAAAAGCAACAGCTTTTGCAGCACTACGCACAGAAGAAGTCCAGAAACACTATTAAGACCAGTGTAAGTGGGCCCTACAGTGGCTGTGACACTCCATAAGGTACAGTCCCCAGCAGCAACTACCCTGCACATCATAGGTGTTAACCCAGACTAAATTCCCGATGGAGTATGCAGCTGTACAGACCTGGGTTTGCAGAAATGATGAGGCCTCTTGCCTAGGTTGGGGCAGTGCAAGATGGTCTTTTAGCCTGCAGGAAGTATGCACTAGTGGAGGGTCTGTGTTTTATACAACATAAGGAGGCCTTGTACTGCTGACTGTGCAGTGCCAGAGATGATAAAAAAGAGATCTTCCCAAGACACTGCACTAAGTATCTCAGACACGAAAGCCTGAACCCCAAAACACAGCAAAGGAGGAGCTTATTGCATTGGGGAATGGAGTCACACGTTGGTGGAGAATAGAAGCTTGCAACTACTGGCACTAGAAGGAAGCCTTCTGCTCCACCTGCAACTACAGAAGAGGTTTGGTGCCCTAGTTGCAGATGGACTAGGGGCACAGCTGTGTGTAGTGAAGCACCCAAGCAACCTGAGTGTTGAATCTAGTGTTCATAACAGGAATTTAGGTTTCAAGACCCAACAGAGAGATTGTGAAGACTTGATCCTTGGAGATACTTAACACCCCATTGGACATCTTCCTGAGCAACCTGCTCTAACTCTGCTTTAAGGAGTGGTGATGGACTAAATGGTCTCTAGAGGTGCCATATAACCTCTATCTACTATGCTATGACTTTATGATTCTATGCTCATGTGAGTCTTCAACATCTAGTATAAACATCATAGGCAGAACCAGAGTTACTATAAGAACTGGGATTTATGTACTTGTGTTGTTTGTGTCAAAACCACTAACATTTCACAGCAAAGTTTTGGATAGAACATTTCTTCTTCAGCATGTATCACCTTGTAAAAGTAAATTTACTTGCAGGACATGTAAATATCAAGAAAAAAAATCCATTTAATTAAGAGGAAATACGACATATTGATGGCATAATTGGAATTCGATGTCTCACTTTCTATTCTCATATGACTCATCTATTTTAATTTGATATTATTTTCTTGAATGTTCGTATTTGTTTAAAGGAAAGTGTTTTCTGTTCTACACCACAGACAAAATAATTGTTTAGTATTTTTATCCAATGAAAAAGAAAAGGCAGTCATATCTATGAGCAGCAGTGAAAGTATTTGCATGTGTTGGACATAATTCACCTGTCCAATTAATTCTGTTGGATTTAAAACTTCTCCAACAAATCTTTGAGAAGAGTGGAGAAATTTTCATTAACTTCAGTGGAGCTTTTGCCTATGAAAGGACAGCATTGGCTCCAAGGGAAACAAGATAAAGTCATATTGAATATCAAATATTTACATTGGTCAGTGAAAAGGAATTGGTATTATAGTACACTGAATAAACACATTTGCAGAGCAGTGGTTCTAGTCACATCACAGTCACATCACCTAGCTACATCCAGTGAAGCAATCCAAAATTGTTATTGCAGAGATCCAAAAGAGAGATTCCTCTTTAACATTTACTAATAATCCTGTCCTCTTCAAGCCATTTAGAGGCCTTAAGAGACAAGCATATATTTAAAATAAGAGGTATACCAGGAGTGGAAAAACCAAGAAAGATTCAAAACTGGACAAATGCTAGGTACTTTGTTCTGCATTGTCTGTCCAACATTGATCTATCTAAGGACTAATATTTAGGTAGTGGCCATCTGCCTTAAAAGCTACTAGAAGTTGACATTTAGGAGAGTAAGTCAACAGAACAAGTATCAAGAAGAATCCTTTCTAATCAGCCCTATAATAAAAGGAAGTCTCCTAAGAGAATTTTAACATTTAAAGATCAGCTTGAAGGAACACCTTAAACACAGCAAACTAATAAAAAAAAATTTATAAAATATTTACTGTACTTTGCAAGTAGCAAAAATATCACGTGAAGTTGAAAGTTATGAAGCTTTGACTAAACCAGTTCAAGGAGAGGAAAGCGGATTATTTCCAAAGGCAATCGTTGCATGAAACAAAAGAATGATTTGGTTGTTTTTAGCAAGAACAGAAAACATTTGTTGTGCAAAGTGTCAGGTCATATTTAACTAGGGATACAAAGCAGAATCTTGTCTTCTAAAATCTAATCAGTGTAGATACTTATGTTTATAAAGTCTAGCTGCACAGCCTTCAATCCACACTTTCACAATCAGCCTACATGCAGTATTGAATGTTACATTAGGGATCCGTTTTTCTTACCCCTGGCATGATGATCTTCTCAATGTCTTTAAAGACATCCTCAAAGCTCTCAGGATCCTGGGGTGCACAGTCTGCAATGAGGGGCCTTAGATATCCTGGTTCCACATTTGGGAAGACTTGTCTTTTATCTATTGTCTCCATGTAATCTGCAATATAGTCCACCATCTCCTTCCCTCTCTTGCGGAACTCTGCAGCATCCATGGATATCAGAGTTTAGGACCAGAAAAACCCTAAAAAAATTAAAAAAAAAGAAAAGCCACTTTTGAAAGAAAATTTTACCAGCTTTAAACCTGTTATTCAGATTTATAGCATGACTCATATGGAGAGCTTTTATAGGAGTATAATATAAAATGCATCTTTTTTTCTTGAAAAATATCATTGCAAACCCAGAAAGCACTGAAAATTCACTGAATCTTGTTTCTGACCTGTGCAAAGCTGAAGTTAAAACAGAAGAGGAAATTTCACCCTTTGAACCTTTATGATACTTTAAAAACATTCTCACAGCAGATTAAGATGAATCCAAAGTCCTTTCACTGTTTTGAAATAGTCAATGCTGCAATATTTGGGGAGTTTAGAATTATACCTCAACGAAGTATTTAGGGAGTTGCCATGGTTTAGGTAGTCAAGTGGAAGTTGCACATTAGATGTAAACATATGGCTACAGGGATGATTTAGCTCACAAATTCAGCTATTTGTAGGTGTCTACAGGTGAGCAGAGTGCTTTGGCGTGCATAGTAGTTAATGGAGAGACAGTCCACACTTATCAGTGAAGTCTAGAGTTGTCCATGTGAGTAAATGGAAGTGTCAATTGTAGGCTAAGCTGACAAGAAGAAGATTGTATCCACTGGCTTGAAGGAGTAACAGCCATTTTAGAAGCCACTTGTATCCTGCTTGGCTTCTCACTTTCCAGTCAGAAGGCGTGAATCTTCTATAGATCCCAAATTATAACTGGTAGAACCATGTGGATGCCTCAGATACTCTATAGCCTCTCAAGTGGTACTAGATATCTGTGTTCAAGGAAATTAATCAAGATCACCTACATCACCCACGCTGGGTGTCTTAACCTTGAACTGACTCTCACAGAAGTGCCTATTCCAAGTGTAACAGTAGTGTGGTATCTGGGAAAATTAGTTACGGACATCATTCCAGACCCGCTAGTAGTTTGTTATCAAGGCATAGAAGTACACGATGTGAATCATCCTGCATTTCAACAAACCTGATCATGCCTGAACTCATTTAAGTTACAGGAAATGACAGGTTGGGTCATGGCTTTGGGCAGAGAACCTTGGAATGCTGAAGTGAAGGGAGTATTTCTCCCAGTACAAGGCAGCTGAAAGAATCCCAAAACAGCCAAAAGAGCGCAAGCCTGGTATGAACAGCCAACTGGCCCTAGCCCAAGTGCACAAAATGTAAGTGAACTAGGATGATACAAAGTCCTGACTGAATAAGAAATCATATGGCTTGGGTTCCAGCCCCTGATGAATATGAGAAGTAATACTGAAGGGACATGCCAGACTTCTGGTGCCTTTAATCTCATCAGACTGCAGCACAGCAGCTCACAAAAATAGAGCATGGTCATGAGCAACTCAGCTATATGGCAAGGTAGTCCCTTAGTTGGGGAAGATTTCACCTCGCTATTTATTAAGAGGCAAACAGAGTGGTCGGAATTTATTGAAGGTAAGCTGGAAAGAGAACTTAGAACACTCTGCTGCCAGTATGTAAAAGTAGCATGTGCCTAACCTGAGAAAGCGGTGTTGCTTCTTGTCTCAGAATTAATGAGGATCTTGGCTCTTCATTGGCTGAAGTGTAGAAAATGCTGCAGAGCAGCTGTGTGAGAAGACATGCCCATCCTTTCTCATAGCCCACAATGAAGTTAAGAAGCAGCACAAATCAAGAACATATCAAATGGAGCAGAAATAATTGAGACATAGCATTAATTTCTGCAGAGACACAAATTTTGACTGAAGGAGATTACACAGTTAAATGCAGGTAAATGAGACACTGGGACTGTAAGTAGGGAAAAGATATAAATCTCTCACATTTTGGGGTGTAAGTAAAACACTGAGGGATATTAGTGAAACCTTTCTTGTCTGAGTAGCAGTACTTGAAATTAATTCTTAGGAACATCAGTGACCCTGTCCTCCACCATCTTTTCTGAATGCAATGGGGGCTCATCACCCAGAGATAGATATGCTCATAGAAAAATCTCACTCAGCTCAGCATGGCCATAATGAAATAAAAATTAATCACCTGCAGAATATCTTTAACAAGAGCCCTGATCAAAAGAAATGCCCAGGTATGCCCGGAAATCATATTTATAATTAATGAGAAACTTCAAAAAAAGCCTTAAAATGAACAACAAAAATCTGAGAAAACTCCTTTTCCTCTGCCCTGATCTCTCAAGTAATAACCTGATTTTTATAAACCTTTGTGAACAAAGGACACCTACAAAGAGAACTGGGAAATTCAGATGCACATTAACAGAAACTTCTGCAAGAGCAACAGACTGAAGGGACTATGACCCCATGTAAAAAACATCTCATGTCTCTACAATCAGGCATCCAAGTAAATTCCACCTCCCAAGAATTAATTACACTGACAAAAGGGGACGCTACTTACCTCACCATTCAAAAAGCAGTAAAATACTGACACAAAGAAACCCTGTAAAGGATAGAAAACAGTCAGTTATTAAGCACGAATTTCAACACACAGAATCAGGGACCGAGCTGGGATCATCCTGAGCAAAACATAATCTTGCTGAGATCATCCACCTTTAAATAGATGAAATGGGTACTGTACAACTTGATGAGAAAATAGTGTCTTTCAGCTCACAGGTAAGACATGAGAGCTAGAATTCAGGCAGCTCTTCTACTAATAGAGGGCATTGCCTTTTCAGCTGTGCTAAAGCATATCTACAGCATCCAGCTGCCCCCCTAAAACAGCACAAACCTCTCACAGGTATGCCTGCCAGTATGTGGTATGTGAATGTCTCAGACACTTCCAGGGAGGTGCCAAATGACCTGTGATGGTCTTGCGTGGGCAAGCATATCATCAGGTTGCTTAAGCTCATCTAAGCTGAATTGCTCTGTGGAATCTACTGACAGCAGTGAATAGACCCCTGTAATGACTGTAAAGATTGTAATGACTGTAAAGATTGTAATGACTATAACGAAAGCTCAGATGACAACATGACGACACTGTCATCTCTAAACCTGAAGAGAGAATCCTACCCATTTTGCCTTCTGAAATTGACTGTAATTATTGTCATCATAAAGGAGAGATTTCCTGTTTTCTTTCTTACATGTTTCTTTGTAATACTAACAATAAAATAACAAGTGTAGCATTTTTTTAAGACATTGAGTATCAGCAGATAAACAGTACAATTAATTCTAAGGAATTAAAAATGTGGATCAGTTAATTAATAAAAGCTAAGGTTCCTTTGTTAATAGATAAAAAGGAACATTTCTCATTTTGGATATTCAGTTGTGATTTCTGGTGGGATGTTCTCTTTCAATGCTAAACATACAATCAGTAAAAACAGTAACCCAAACCTCGTAACTTTTGTAATCCATAACCCTAGATTTGGCTTGACAGTGTGTGTGCTGTATATTTGTATTGATATACTGGGTATCAGAGTGCTTGTTCCTGCCCATATGAGAGAGAAAGCATTAATGTCATAGTTCCACCCTAGTTCAGTAAGGTCTTTAAGCGGAGGTAAAGCTGTAGGACACATCTATAAATTCAGAAGGCTGATACAATTACTCATGTTCCACTGCCTTTTATCATGGCAGATTAAGGGGAGAGAGGAGATAGGTATGAGTTCTTAGTTGGTACAGTCTTGATAGCTGAGTGCATGTACCACTGCAACAGAGCTGGAGTGAGAGACTGAGCAATACAGCTAACGTCTTAGTCAAGTTAGCCCAACTGGTAGGAGTTGTTTCCCTTAGCTTTAGCAACACCTACTCTAAGTCTCAGATCACTGTGTGTTTTGCGAAGAGAGAGGCTCCTTGGGAGGCTGATTTCAGGGGGAGTTTAGGATAGAGGCAACATCATCTCTCTCTCCGTTGCCTTTAGATGGAGCCCAGGTGAGAATCTGTAGCTACAGACTGAATATAACACTGATATTAAGGGAGATGAATCCCTCCAGTACACACTTGAGAGATGTCCACTCCACATATATATCTATTATGTAAGCATGAACAAAGCTGACCTATTTTCAACTAATATTTCTATCATGGACTTAATTGCCATAAATTTCATGGCTGAAATGCACTGAGGATCCTTTCAGCCGTAACTGATAGCAGCTGTAAACATACTCTCTTACCTGAAAAGATTGCAGGAAGGAATTGAAATAGATGAAGACAATCTGGGAAATGTCATCTTCACCAGGGTTGACAAAGAAAAGCATGTAGGTGATGCCTAGCAGAGGCAGAAGAACTAATGTTGCCTTGACTGCCTTCCTGTGGGCAGGAAACAGGAAACACAAGTGAACACAAGAAAAAACAACTGTGTTATCTGAACCACTGTAGATTGACCCAATCCAAATAAATCACTCCTTAGTGGAGAGAGGGGATGAGTCTCAGAGCAATTCAGAGGGAAGTGAAGTACCTACATCCGCTAGAAAGAGAACTGAGGTGTCTCCATGAGACAGTTCAGCACCTGCATGTGTCAAACAGGGTGAGAAGAAAACAAAAGGATGGCCTAAGACATGTCAGGGCTATCTGAAATGTATAGTTACTGGAGAAAAGAGGCATTTTAAGAGAGAAATTCATGTCAACTTCTGTCCAGTGTCTATCACTAGCGGGCACCTCCATCTCACGAGGCATGCTGCTAGAGCATTTGCTGAGGATAGCAGTGGAAGCCTGTATTTGCATAATGGCCAAAAACTTTTGAGTTTTTTCCCAGGAAGACTTCCAAGTTTTAGACACTTCTTAGTCTGACTGCACAGGAACAGTTTCAAGGTTTGTCACCAGATTATTGTGTAACCCAAAATGAAGGCTTCTAGGGTCCTCAGGCAATGAAGAACACCAGTTTCTTAGGGCTTGGGAGAGGATATTTAAGAGGGAGCCTATGGGATACTATGTCTGAAAGGCTGGATAGAGTTTAGCAGAGCACCATGGAAAGAGTGACAGCCTCCATCTTGGGTTGTGAAGATACAGGTGAGTCTGCTTTCTGACCAGCACCTGACCCCTTGGAGAAACATGTTCTGAGAAGTCTTTGCCTTTAAATCCTGCTCTTTGTCCCCAGACTGTGAACTCCAAGGGACAAATGGGAACCATTTTATATCCCTCCCTTTCTTTCTCTTCTTCCTCTAGACAGTTTCTTCTCCATCAATGAGGCTTTAATTTTGCCGAAGCCCTAAGATTCTCTGCAGGTTTAGTGAGTAATTTGTTATACCTCAGAGTGATATGATAAATGCACAACTTAGCTGCTGACCAAGGCAGGAATGCAGTGTTCATGAAACCTGTTCTATGCCCATCTTTTGATTCTGTCTGGAGTGTAAACGTTTCCTCTCTTTCTGCAACACCTGCACACCCAACTCCATTGCTTAGGGCTGTCTTATAAATAATCAACAAGCAGGCTGTACACAGTGAAGCACAGTGATTATTAACAGAACTATGAAGGGCTAATCTTTATTATTGGTGCTATAATAGTGTCTTGGGATATCAGTTGCAGAACAGCACCTCATTGTGCTAGGTGCTGCGCACACACGAAAGACTGCAATTTTGCTAATTCTATAAAAACCTCTGTATAATGCTGTAACAGGTAGATAAAGACAGGTAGGTAGGAAAGCAGGGGAGCACAGAAACATCATCAGTGTCATGACAGAGTGAGAGTCTGAACAATATAGCTGCCACACCATTTAATACCTGCTTAACAAATGTTTGTACTACTCAGCTTTAGAGTAGCAAGGCCTGCCCCAGGCTTTCCTAGAATTGTAAGGGTTTCTATTTAGGCTGTTTCCCTAAACAAGAGGTTTAGTCTGTTTCCCTAAACAAGAGGTTTAGGGAAGGTTCCTTCCCTAAAAAGAGGTTTCCCTCACAGAGACTACAGCAAGGATAAGATCACCATCATCTGTTCAAGGATGAAGGCAGTTACCTTAGATTGCCTCAGAATCTAATATTTCTAATGCTCCCTGCAAACTGTGGAGAGACAAAAATGTACTAAAATTTGAATAAGGGCTTTTCCATGCTAGTTTTAGTGTAATGGCATAACGTTTGAGCAAGAAAAAGGGGTATTTTCTCCTCTCATTTCTCAGGAATCGTGCAGAGAAATGTCTGAACAAGAAAAGCAGACTTCTGCATTAACTTCACATTTGTCTTAAAACCCCATACAGGAGTGAAAAGAAGGAATCAGGCAAAACGAAACACCATTATTGCAGTAGAATTGCCTCCAGTGTCAAGAGCAGGCTAAATTGAGGACACCAGGATTCAAGCATCCGTTTGATACACTGAAATTTTATCTCAAAGTGATTTAGAGGATTCAGACCTATCTTACTGTGCTATTTCCCAGTGGAAGGACCTGTCTGTCCATAAATGCTCCAAACCTTGCAAGATACTGCAAATGCTAACAGACTGTTTAGACTGATCTAAGTCCACACTGCTGCTGGACAGGGCCAGGCCACCTTCGTTCTGTTGCCCTGGGCTAAATATTCCTGTCTTCTCCTTTCTGCTATACCGGTGCTTGTCAGGTTGCACAGCCAGCCAGCTTGGGGAACTGATCTATCTGACAGGCCACCCCATATGAAGGTAATGATTTGCTAAGGATCAGTTCTGTGATGCAACCCACTGAGTTACACTAATGCTGGCACCAGCTTAGATGGGGCACAGTTGCCCTTCATTCTCATACCCTACACTTAAAAAGAACATTAAACCCTACTATAAATACCTGGATGCACACAGTAATCATCAGTAATGGTACTGCTATTGATTACAGAGATAAGTGTTTTGGCCCAGGCTCTGATCTTCTTTACTTCTCGCTCTGCTAGGATATTAGTATAAACAAGGATCTTAATATGCACATGATTTATTGGGCAGTCTTCATATTGTATTGTTCTGCACCTACAAAGCTAGAGACTGTGACAGAGAAGCAACCTACTAGTGACCACAGTTTTTGGCTGACTTAGCTGCATTAATGGCCTAGTTATCAGTGAAAGAAGTTGTGATATATTTATATAATACATATGCTTGTGTACATACAGAAATTGATAAAGTTTCTATGGCCACTTGAAATTGAATCCTTCTGATTTCACTGGAAGTGGGAAATTTCATGTGTGTGTTGGCATGTTGGCCTGAAGGAGGTGAAGAAGCTGCTGACTGTGGTGGGGCATATGGCTGTGCCTGTAAGCTTAGGCCGTTTGCTTTGCTTGGACATTGAAATGGAGCGGACAGACAAAATGCAGGTACACTTTTATAGGTAGCCTGCAAAAATAAATACTGTGTACTTAAGTGTATGAGCTCAAAGGGCAAGAAAGACACCCTCTGAGATCAACAGTGGCATCTGGAAAGACAAAGATGGGACAAGGGCAAGACAGGCAAGGCAGTTCTTTCTTAACACCAGAAAGAGCAAGAAGCACCAGCTGACTTACCTGTACTGTATTGTCTCTGAAGTGGTTGAAGCTCTCAGCTTTGTCATTAAAATCCTAACTATATTAAATAGAAATACAAAATTTATCTGGAAAAGAAGGAAAAGAGAGGAAAAAATAAGACTGCTGAGTCAAATAATGGCTTAAAGGATGTGATACTCCTTAAAAGGCACATTTTGCAGTTCCAATCTGAAAACAGCCTTTTGGTTTTACCACTGATTGCAACAGACTTGGAAATTTACCGGCAATGTCAGACTATGCAGCAAATATCCAAAGGCTGTTACTGTTTTCAAAACAGCAATGAAAATGAAGCACAAAATTCAAGGTCCCAGAAAGGTACTTATTTTTACTCTCTATTACTCCCTTCCAGGGAGCCACAAAAACTAAAGGTGGGATTTGTTTGACTACTCACCTTTGTTTCTGACTGAACTCATCCAAAGCTCCCTGCACAGACCATTTGGCAGCATTGTCCTGTGTTATGACAGGCATTCGAAACCACCTTTCCATTCCACAGAAGGCTGTAATGGTTAGGTAGGGCTTCCCAGGCCTACAGTACAAGGCTGCACTGCAGAGATCTGAATGTGAGCTAGCCAGACCAGACTCCCTTTCTATTCAGTGAAAGCTACACCTTACACTTGCAAGAGATGTTTAAAACAGAGCAGATGAACATACCTGAAAAAATCCTTTTTTTTTTTTTATTAGTCTTTAAAGGTGAGATGACTGTATTTACCACTACTCTTTTTAATCTGCTGAACTACGTAATTAGTATTTCTGTTACCATATCACCACTGAGAATTGAGTTTTGCTCTAATTACTGTTGTTGTAGCATTGCTAGCAATCTTGTTACACACATTTCCTCTCAGTGTAAACACAAAAGAAAAAAAACCCAAACAAACAATACTGAAAAGAAGATTCTGGATTATAGACTGATTAGCAGAAGGATTTGGCACTGAGGAGCAAGTTTTGGGTTGCTTTCAACACATGAAGTAGAGTAGCTTACAATATACTGATCTGTCTCAAAATTGTTGACGATGTACACTGTCAGAACTACAGAACTGTTATCTCAGGACTGCCGAAGTCACAGCCTGTGCTTTTGAGAAGACATTTATCTCACACACATTTCCAGGGTGCCAGGGTTCCTGGTATTTTGCAGTCTATGAATGGAATGATTTTGTGATTGACCTCCAACTCTTTATGAAAGCTGTAGCAGAGCTGCCAATTTAAAGGTGTTCTCACAATAGGCTGCTATTATTTCATGCAGTGTGGTATATTTCAGTGATTGCTGTATCTTGGCATCCATCAGATCATCATGAGTCTTACTTTGACGTGACAGGAGGGAACTGGAAATTCAAATTGCTGCAGGCTGCATCAGAAAAATAAAGAGTTTTTATCTTCTATGAAATTAAATTGCAGAAGTGTGATTCATCAGTCCAGGAGAATTGTTAGCTGAAAAGTTTGGGAGTTACTTCACTAGAAATAGCTCTTTATTCTGTATAAATCAATTTTTCATTCTGCCACTCTTTCCCCTAAGATTCCTCTATTCAAGGGTTGCAGAAAGAAAACATTGATGATATACAGAAAGGATGTTTAAATACTTCTCACCTAAATTTTCGTATATATTTGTTTGATTCCTGTGACAGCTGGCTAACTCACCTCGTTGGCAGCAGTAATACTGACTCTCAGATGAAGCTTGCTTGTGCTGGGTACCACCAAAATCTGAGCATCCCAACAGAGGCCACATTCAGAGAGACAATTCAGCTACTCAAGCGCAGACCACAGCAGCATTTGAGGAACTTCACACAGTGAAAGCCTATGGGTGGCACTGGTTCATGTGACACAGGGCTGGTAAGAGATCACAACTGTCTACAGCAGCAACAGGAAGGCAGACAGATCAGTGTTTACTTTTAAGAAGCTGTCCAGTGCCAGGGGAAAGCCTGCTAGGGACATTATTTCTGTAATGTTTCCTAGGAGAGAGGCCACTCACCCCAAGTCCTCTTCCTAGTTCATGCATTGAATATCCTTAGTCACTTGGGCAGTGCTCAAGCCTGTGAGCCCAAAGGCAGACACTAAAATCCACCTGAAGATGTACTGTGCAATCCCAAGTCTTCATTTCAGAATGACTGTCACCCTGCCTCTTCCATTAAAATGTTTCTAATCATGTACTTGTCAACAGGGTGGATGGTCTTGCAAACATCTTACTATTATACTGTTTTCCTTCTATCTTTGTCCCAAAGTTCTCCTTTGCTGTGCAATCCTTCAAACGCCAGACAGGATGCTTTAGGTCTCATGCCCACAATAAAACTCAGTAGCCTTGTAGACAGCCCTAAGGTAGATATCTACCCCTGAGCTAGTTACCATTACCTCTTTTAATAACCTATGAGGAAAAATAAGTAGTTTTACAATATAATTCCTCCTGTCTATCTGAGATGTTTACTTTAGCATGAGATGGCTCTCCCCACTTCGAAGTGCCTCCATATGTGATTTGCATAGATGAACCTATTGGGAAGGCATAAATTAAAGGGCTGTATTACCAGGTTGTGTTTAGTTGCCTAAACACAGTCACTGAGAGCCATTTTTGGTGCCATGGTGTATCTTGCTACATTAGCTACCTATGAGTGAAGTGCCTTGGCCTCATGTGTAAAGTGATTCTATCACACAGTAAAAGCACAAATAGCTGAGTTGGATTGGCATAATTTCATTTTAGATTACTTCTAGGCAGCTGGTTATCCCAGGTTCTACTCATATTCAGTGGAAATAGTGGTTCATTTGACATATTTTAAATGAGAGGTTTTGGATAAATAGTGCTTGGACTTGAACCAGTTGCTCAAAGAAATCATTCAGTGATCTTCAGCTTGTCAAGGGGTATCCCATCTGAGCTTCAACTGAATGAGTGTGGCTGTATCTACTGAGGATCTGTGACATTATATTATATAGAACCGAGTTTTAGTGACTACCAGATTAATTCTGATTAACAAGCAAAGAAGATGAAGCCTCTGGTGTTTATTGCTTATATATGTATGTGTAGTAGTGTTTCAAAGTAAGAAAAATCTTACTACTGTAAAGTGAGTGCTCCTAGGAAAGAGATTCTGTACTGTATCTAGCACACAATTATTTGTCAAGGACTCTCTTGTTATTATTGGAGCTCTGTGTCAAGAAATTAATTTGTCTCAGAACTAGAAAGCTCTAACAAAACCCACACATTAGTTCCATCAATGGAGGCTGATGAATGGACATTTAAGAGAAATAATGATGACAGGCAGCGCATCCTTTTTATTTATCTTTAATCTCATTTGATGTTTTTATTCATTTTTGTTTATACATGTTTTCTGCTTCATAATAAAAAATAGAACTAATGATTTTTGTCTTTATATTCATTGATAGGTAAAATGAATCTAAAGGTGAGGTCTTGATGACAGAATAGACCAGCTTATTTCTTATTCTCCTACTTCTATTTACGGTGTGCTAAGAATATCCTTACTGCTGGAATAGAACTCTCTCCAACTACAGATGAGAAAGAAGCAGTTTTCCTATCTTCCCAGGGCTTTGGAATTTTGGTGTTTCCATTTCTAAATTGAGATTAAAATTCAGAGCCACAAAATGGAGCTATAAGCCAGTGATCCAAAAAGCATTTGAACCATCTGTTTTGGCACTGATCAATTATAATCTGAACATACAAACCCAGAAGCATTTTTGAACCAAAAGAAACTTTTCACTGAAAGATTTAGGTCATAAAAATTTTCTGTCATAAAGTCCAGACTTCACTTGGGAGGAAATTAATCTCCCTTAGAGAGATGAAATAGCCAAATTATTCTAAGATGTGTAAAAGAGGGAATGATGACTGTGAAGGCTTCTTTAGGGTTTTCCTTAAGCCCAGGAATTTAAATGGGAAGTAATTAAGCTCTTCTTCTCTTTTGAGAGTTTAATGAGCAATTAGCATTTATTTTGCTCGTTTCTGCTGGGCTTTCTATTCTATGCTTCACAGAAAGCTTGTACTTCTGTGCTTCCTAGAATGTTTGCTCCTTTTTAATCCCAGGAAATGTAAATATTATTTTGTTTAGACTTCGCATTTTTATGTAACATGATAAAATCTACCCCAGGATTAAGTAACCCAAATTGGCATCAGAGCAGTCATTTTAGCTGGAGCATTATATACTGTCACCGTGACCTCAAATGAATAGTCTGCCAGTTTATCAATGCCTTGTTTTAATTTTTCTATCATACTGTCCTGACATACACTCAAACAGGGCCTTTTATCATAACAGTATTCCTTTCAAGAGTTACAGGCACCAGTGACTCATTTTGGCATATAGCAAAGTGCTGGAAAATACTATCTGATCAGGAATAAGGAGTTATGATTGAGAAGAGCAAGGCATAATGTGGCAGACGGTCATGATTAAGGAGACTGTGGAAGAGACTAATGCTTCAGGCAAGCACAGCAGGACTATACCGGTCCTGAAGATTGCATGGGAATGGTGTGTTTTGGTGAAGAAAGGAAAAAGTGGTAAATGAATACCCTCCCCTCCCCCCCCACCCCTTACCTAATGTCTGTGTTACACATCAGCACACAGGTCCTTCTTTGCCCACATTGTCACGTAAACTCAAGTCCAAACACAACTCCAGTCCTAGCTGGGATCACACCATTTCCTCACTAGAACGCTGTATCATGCATGAGCATGTCCTCAGCCTCTTTTCAGGTCTTATATCCCCCCTCTTCGCACTGTGCTAGTCCTTCTGCCTCTCCTGAAACATTTTGCATTCAAAAAGCTTTGTTAAAGAAACACACTGCAGGCAACTCCCCAGCCAAATCAACTACCATGGGGTCTCTAGTCACATGTGACTCAACAGGGCTTCTCTCCAATTACTTCACCTGAAGCCAGGAACACGTTGAATGTTGCAACACCAGAAAAACTACCCCTTGCAAAAATAACAATGGCATACAGAAAGTTCTTGCCTGGAGAGAGGAATAGCCCCTCAATAACCAACTCATTCACCACTCAACCAGCACATTGAAAATTACCAAGATGACATGAGACCCTAAAATACGGGCAGGCTGCTGTGAATAGTCCACCTGGCAGTTCCACAGACAGGGCAGGTTCAAGTCATGAGGAACTGAGATGATTCAAGAAAGGAAATAAAAAATATTTGGAATTGCTGAGAAAGCAAAAGAAAATAAAACAGAGAACAGGATGCTGCTATAAAAATTGATTTGAATGGTTACATCCTAAGTACTTGGGCAAGCTTTGATCTTGCCACCACAAAAATGGTATATTGTTCATGATTAGCACATCATAAAGACAACTTCAGTACACATCAGCTGTCTCCTGAGAAAAATTCAACACTGGAACAAGGAAGAGCCCAACCCATAAGAACACTTAACTCTTCTACAGCATTTGCCATCCAGGGATTTCAAAGCATTTTACAAAGGAATGTAAGTATCATTACGCTTGCTTTAGCTGGGGAAACTAAGACCTAGAGCAGCAATCTACCTTGTTCAAAAGTAAACAGCTGGTGAAGGCAAGAGATAGAAGTGATCTCCAGGTCTTCTTATCAGCTCATATACCCACTTACATCAGCAGTTAACTGATTGTGGTAAATTATTTTCAATAAGACCCAAAAAGCAGAGGTTAGAAAACTATTCAACTCTTAAGCACAAGGGAAAAAATTTATTAAAACTGAAAGAAAGGTTTGAAAAAACCCCTAAATATTTGATCTGCCTGTTTGAAAAATAGAAATTTTGATTCAGATTTAGCTCTGTGAGATATTGCAGAGCAGTCTAATTCACAACAGCAGTTACTGAGAGAAAAAGTACCTGCTTCTAGTGCCTATTGGTGCCCCTGTGGTTTGTCCTCTGATCTGGCTGTTTTAATGGTTCACCAGTTCTTTGACAGAGATTGTATTTAAAATTGCACATAAGAAGTTAATTTTTCTTAATAAAATTAGGCTGAAGTTCAGTTTTCTGGCATGTATTTCCAACCCTCTGTCTCTTCTTTAAGTTCCGAGAGGGATGTATAATTAAAACTTGGTTATGCCACTCTGAGGAAAGATACCAGAATTAAAAAAACCTCCAGTAATTTGAAGAGAAGATACCTAGCAGAGTGTATTCTTATGGTGTTATTGAACTGCAAAGCATCCAATATACTGAATGGTTAGATCTCTCCTGGAATATGTTCAAGCCAAAATCCATTCAGAAATTAAGCAAAGAAGGATAGTTACCTACATTTTCTCTCTCACAGTTTTTTGTCACTATACAGGTTTCTTACTCAGTGCTTAGGATCAGCATACCAGCATTTATACCCAGCTTCCTTTGCCTCTGAAATTGTCTCAGAAATTGTTTCTTGTTTTCAGCCTATGCCAGCATTCAGGTTTATTCTAAAGACAAGTAGGAAAGCAATCAAAGAAACCTCTCTACTGCATTGTTCGAAGTTTTCGTTCCCTGAGATATAACAGAAATAATATGATTTAAAGATAGACTTGAGGACTGCTATCATGATCAAAGGGCTTATTTTGGGCCAATCTTTTTTTTCCAGTGAGGCTTAGAATTCCTGCATGACCTTAGAAATCCTGGTGTT
>JBCJKH010015286.1:0-31423 GCA_039877255.1 Loriculus beryllinus | reverse complement strand
CAGCAGTTCAATGCGTAAAGGCAATAAAATGAGAAATCAAAACAAGTGGAAAGAATTTTTTGACAGACAAAATCCTCATATCTTTTAAAGAGACTTGGCATCTTTAGAAGCAGGTTTCATCCCTCTGGAACTAAGAATTTTACCAACAAGAAGACTCAAATCATATTGCCGCTGGCTGGTACAATGATGCTCTCAAACACATAATGACGGTACCTTTGTCAAATAAGTAACCAAAACTCAGCCGAGTTGTATGCTGGAAACTTGGCTCTTAGTTAAGTAAAGTGGGTGAAACCTATTTTAACTGCCATGGGTTAACTGGTCACATGTGGGTAGGGACTGTAATTTGATGAAGTTTTTAGTGTGAGCTCCCAGTACACAGGGATAGTTCTCTCTCAGAATTGCTATGTTTTTTCTTTCATAAAACATAAACTTCAATTAAAAATTTTTATTTTCATCTGTTCAAATCCAACTCAATAGCTGTGACAAATAGGTCACAGACTTGCATGGTTTGTGAAATCTTTGTGTTTTCCATTTGTGGTGACCACTGTTCACTGGAGGGAATAGGAAAGCAGAAGTTTGTCTTCATCTGTGTAAGGCAGAGGCATACTGACATACTGGGGGTCAATGCTTGACTGTTTTGCCTGGAGTACACGTCAGATCATCAAACTGCAGTGCTCTTAATCCAGCATGGCACCCTTGAAAGGGTCAGTAACTCCTTTAATAATATGTGATGCTTGAGTCATTACATACGATTTGATTTTATTCACATAAGGATCAAAAAATGACCTTGTCAAGTTGCTTTAACACACTGTGAAGTTATATATTTTAATTATAAACAGAAGACTCAACTGCTAGTTTGAAAAGAAAAAGGGGGGGGGGCATATTGTAGCAGTAAGGAGTGTATTGTAAGAAGAATTTTCAGATTTGCCTTTTAGATTGTATTTGCAGAAACCTCCTTTCCTCTCCCAGTAGTGCTTTCTGATGCAAGTAACCACATAAGGAGAGGGAAGGAAGGGCTTGCCCTCATGTTACTTCTCAAAATTGTATCAGCTGCTTTCCAGCCCACAATGCAATTACTGTTGTCACGTCATTAGTGTTTTAATTAGGGTTCAAGCACAGGCCAATGTAGAAAGGTTTAATACAGAATGTCAGTTCAGGCCAACAAAGTTACTGGCTCAGCTTAGAGGGGTCTCAAGGCTGCTCTCAATTAGAGGTAGACCTGTATATAAAGAGGCAGCCTCCAACCATACCTCTATTTTCTGTGCCTCATTGGGGTCTATAACGTGCAGTTATTGGGAGAACAAAGCTATTTTCAGGTCTTTAAATTACCTGTGGTATCTGCCAGAGGTGCTGTCCAAGGACTTTACAGATCTTGTTGACTAAAGGCATTATGATAGATTCACAGACTTCTAGGCAATGATTTGAAATCTAAATGCTGCAGGCATCGCAAGCCTTCTACCTTGTGTTGTCTAAATAGGATTCCTTTGTGAGTTAGTCTCTATATCAGTGAGACAATATACTGTGAGGCTGTTTGTGGGTTTGAGATGTCTCCCTTGGTGACACACAATTATATTGTGCACATCAATTGTATTTCTCTCCTTAGAAAATAATAAAAAAAGTTTTTAGACAAAACCAGACTCCTACTACATTTTTTCTCTTTTCAGCTCCTCACAATATTGCCTATTTGCTGCATCTTAATGATTACAGAAATTAATTCCCAATTTCAGGTTAGGAAACATTCAGATTAGTAGCTATATTCCTAGGCAACAGAGAAGGTCTTTTTCATGTTGAATCACATGAAAGGCACAACACTGACAAAGTGAGAGCACAAGGCTTTGAAAAAGCTGGCAGCAGCTGCCTATTCTGGAGCATTTGAGTGCTGGAGTGGCATAAGACAGCTATACTGAGTCTTGGTTCTCTGAAAGGGGACACCAATGAGCCCTGTGAATTCTCTGTTAGGACATTTGCCTTCTTTCTAGGTGGCTTTTACAGCAAAGGAGCGGAAGAATAGAATAAAATTTTTTCAGCATTGTCCTTTCTAATAGCATTGATCTTTTCCATCCACACCAAGTATTTTCTGAGAAAGCATCACTGTGCTTTAGTTGACGGTTCAAAATGGTTTATGAATGAGCTTCCTTCTTCCTCTGCCTACTCTTTGTTGGCACAGGAGACAGTGTTGTTTAAACAGATAAACAGCCTGTTAACTGTAGGCGGCACTGAAAATGAAACTTAACAACAGGAAAGCTAACAAACAAACACACAGCAATGATGGGGATGTAGAAGATCAAGACACGTGCAGATGCAATTCCTTACCATAATGACTACATTTTTCTAATCTGTGCATGATTGAATTGCCCTAGCTCTCAAGAGCCTCAAGTGGATGAGCAGATAGTACGTACCTTCTGGTTTAAAATATTTTTCCTTGCCACATCTCAGAACATTGTACTAAGGCAAAGAGCGTTACAGATGGAGAAGGAAAGAATGCCTTGAGGTCAAGGAAACAGTCAAAACTAGATCACTGTAATTCTGACTTGTAACGTTAGCTGCAGTGGCAGCTTCAGAGAACAGCTGAAGACGTTTGACCTTGTTTGTGTCTTATTTTACATAAAAGTAGATATGGAATATCACAGATGCCTATCAAATTTCCCCTCAATGGAAGATGGCAGCATCCTTCCACCCACATACATGCTTACCAGAAGAACAAGAATCACTGGCCCTTGATATATGTAGTCGATATATTTCCCTGGTTCCTTTCCAAACCAGCATCTGGAAGAAAAAAAAATAATCAAAATAAAAACAAACAAGTAAGAAAATAATTTATAAAGGGGAATGCACTTCTTTTAGATTGTAATCTCAAGGGCACTGAAGGGAAATATTCCCTTATTTCCCAAGTTATTTAGTCATATACACAATCAGCAAGTGACTGAGTTTTTTGCTACAAAGACACATTTAGTTTGGACACAGACCTGGCTCTGAATTTCCCCTCCTATTAGACCATTCATGTTCCTACTATGTTTTTTGCTACTGCCCATGTAAATATTTCCAAGAAATGTGAGAACCTGCTAAAAAAAAAAAAAAAGATGGAGAAGAAGTGTCCTGCTGGGTCTGAAAAAGGGATGAAAAAATATCCTTTGTAATGAAAAAAAAAAAATTTGTTATCTATTGCAGTGCCCAGAGACGCTTAAATTCCACAAAGTAAGGGCTGTTACCTAAAGCAAGTATGTCTCAAGTTGCATGGGAATGATGTCTTATGAGGTACTGGCTTGGTTTTGAACCAAGCTGGTGACGATGAAATCCAGCATACTGTACAGAGACATCATCTGAAGACAGCAAATACCAGATTCAACATCAACAAAGGGAAATAAACTCAGGCGAAGTGAAACCAGAGGTAAACTGAAAGCTCTCACACTAGCAGAGAGCCTATATGTGTCGTAAGTGACTGAGTGCTGGCATGGCTTTCACTTCCACTAATGACAAGTGTTTTTCTCCCAGCTGTGTAATACAACAGACTAACCTATGATTTTGCAGCAACCCATTATGTTGTTCACTCCATTCTCTTAACTGAAAGTAATATATCAGTCATACTTATGTCAGTAAAGGAATCAGAAACTGGGTTCAGGTCTGAACTCAATCAGTCAAACTACTAGATTTTTCCTTGGTGCATTTTTGGTCCTGGCCAAGCAATAGCCAATTCCAAAACTATTACTGGAGAACGAAATCTGGAGCTAGCATGAGCCAGAGGACATTCCCAATGGTCCACATACTGCAGCTACCCTGATTTGGAGGCCAAGAGGGTTTAATAATATAGATGGAACTACTCCATGCTATTTGGACTCCAACCTCAGTAACAATTCCAGGCCCAGCTAATTGAATATTAGAGTCATAGTCACATGGCCTGGATCCTGGTTCCACCAAGCAGACACAATTTTACTATCATAATGCCTTAAGGTTTAGGTCACTGAGCCGCAGATACTGTAGGAAGTGGAATTTGGAGTTCAAGGATCTGAGGGTTTTCTTCCCTTGTGCAGATACCACATAACAAGTCTACACAGGAAAAATTATGCCTTCCTTGTGTTCACCTTGTGACAAAAGACAAGCTTAGTGCCATTGGAGATATGAAACCAAGGGTAATTCCTGCACCAAGGAGACCATGTAGACAGGTGCAGATTTGAAGTTTTACAAGCATGCACGGAATAATACTTGTTGCCTCACAGAGGCTGCAGTCTGTAAGACATGACCACATGAGTTCAAGACAAATAAACTGAGATAAGAAAGCTATGGTTCACGTGGAATTCTTTTGAATCACATAATGCCTTCTTCCAAAATGTGTTGCTTGCTAAAACCAAAGAACAAGCTGTTTGCCCATTGCAAAATGCTCTTACTGAGCTGACTATATGGAAATGTTGAGATATGCAGCAAGCATTTAGGAACACAACTCAGTATCACACAGTTATTTGCCTTTTCTTGATTCAATTCTACATCTTTTAAATTCCAAATGAACGAGAGAGCTTTGAATATTTTATAAACATAGACATGTCTGTATTCCCTGGTGCGCTGACAGCAAATTAGTGTAAATTGGCAATTTTGCAACTAATCTTCCAAAATTTCATGATGAGGTCAAGACAGAATAAAGTACTTCCTCCAGTCAAGTTATCATCCAAGAAGAATCCTAAGGGCAGCCTTTAAATGAACAAAACTGAATTTTTGGGCTTTTTTTTTTTGTTATGCAGATGGAAAGATAGAAAGATGAATGAGTTACAGGATGTGCCAAGGCAGGAAACACAGCTCTCCAGAACTTGCAGGATGCACATTTGAGAGAGGCTTTTGAAGGGCATTTTGGGAGAACTATTATATAGAGAATCAAGAGCTATTAGAAGTTTCTGGGAAGCTGGCTGTTCTAGCAGCAGAATCTATCAGAGGGACTAATAAGAAGCAGACTGAGGCATGTGGCAGAATTAGTGGCCTAGAAAATGTCAACACAGAATTTGGAACTGAGCTGGGAGAGCACACATGATGTTCCAGGGCAAAGGCTGCTCAATGCTCTTTGGAATTCAAATATTGTTTAACCGTAAGACAATACTGAAGAGCAAAATGCTGACATTTATTACCTGATGCCCCATGTTAGACCAAGGTTGCACTGAGTGAAGCATCGTGTGCATAAACACACAATCTGAAGCAAAAAAGTTGTGGCCAAAGGTAGACTTCTATAAGCTATCTACTGAGGACCTGGATGCTCCAGATTCCTTTTGTAGTTAGTGGCGGAAAAAAGGCAGCTTTTCTAGGACAGTGTTCAGCTCATTAGGCTATAAACCAGATCTGTTACATTGTAATCTAAATGTTTCTAATATACCCCTTAAATCAGGTGACTAATGGTTGGAGGACCAATATTTGACACTGACATTACCGATGCCTGCATTTGATTAGCTGTAGTTCATATTTACAATCTAGCTGTTCAGTCTGGGACCTTAGTTGAGACACTGCCAAATCTTGTCATCTTAACTCATACTTTAAATCCAACAGAAGACATTATTTCTGCAATGAAATCAGCCCTGTATATTTCTTTAAAACCAAAACCCACTGAAAATTACTTAGTGCATCAGAATCTGAACTCAACCTGTGCAAAATAAACACCATTTCCTTTTCTTCTTTTTTTTTCCTTTTTTTACCTCTGAAAGAATAAACAAACACTCCCTGAATATTGAAGAGGACAATTAGAAAGACAGTTCTGATTCGATTAAAATACATAAACACACTCCTCCTGAAAACCATTCATTAACATTCTTCATGGTTCTCGGATACTTCTTTATATACAAAACCATCGCTGGTTTTATCGTTAGTGTTAATTAGATTTTATTGATGTTCTTCCCCTTACCAACTGCCCATCAATGAAATTACTACAATAATTTTTAACAATTTGTGTGTGTTTTCAATTGAGACTTAACAGTACCGTTTTTTCAGAGTTGTCAGATTTTGTTAAAGAGCTGCAAAACCCAGGGAGGATATTTGCCACAGTATTGATTGTATTTGCCTCACTATGCAGAACATGGTCTCTAGTAAGGATAAAAATGAAAAATACTAAGAAGCAGGTTGAAGCATCTTCTAAACGTTCTTCCTGTGTACTATTTTGAGTTTTTAAATTACTGTCAGTTACATAAGTAGAACACCAGTTCAACCTCCAAACAACTTAAGTTACACTTGAAATGCATATTCATATGAAGGATTTTCCCATTTTGTCCTGAATTTTGGGCTGTTTACTGGGATATCCAAACAGTCTTGGAAGCTGCAGGAGAGTGTATGTTTTCTGCGTGTGTCCAGTTTGCTTGGTCTAACCTCATGGTGGAATACACGATTTCCACAGTGGTCAAGATAAATGAAGCATAAAGATAGGCTGCCTGGGGAGAGCAGCATGTTTTCACAGAACAGCTGAGGTTGGCAGGATCTCTGGAGATTGCCTAGTCAACCCCCCTGCTCCAAGAGTCAGCTGAAGCAGCGTGCTCAGAGCTGTGTCCAGTTGGCTTTGGAGTAGTTCCAAGGATAAAGACCCCATGAGTTCTCTGGGCAATCTCTTCCATCATTCTACCACCCTCACAGTAGGTAGTTTCTTGATTTTCAGATGGAATTTCAAGTGTTCCAGTTTGTGCCACCACCTCTTGTCCTGTCACTGGGCACCACTGAGAAGAGTCTGGCTCCACCCTCTTCATATTCTCCTGTAAGCATTTATAAAATTGATAAGAATATCCCAAGCCTTCTCCTCTCCAGGCTGAACACTCAACACTCTCAGCTTCCCTCAGATGAGAGATTCTCCAGTATATTGAGCTATTGCTTCTCAAAGCCAGGGCTCAGTTTTCTCTCCTTTGTCTATATTTGAACACTCTTGGAGAACTCAAATTAAAAGCATGATTTCTATATCATCCCAGTACAGTGAAAGGGTTCTGTAAATGCCCCAAAATTAAGTGTAAAGTGTCTCAATGGCTGATGGACGTCAGAGGAGAACAGACTGTTAAGTAAATTAAATACACACACATGAACATCTCACACACATGTACCAGAAATTTATTCCTACACGTGCTTCAGTTTGACTGTTTAACAGAATCTGCTCCTTTCCTCAGGCCAGGAGTCTGTGAGCAGAGGCTCCCTGAATTATTACATGCTCTAACGCTCAAGAAGATAACTGAGTATTTATGACGACTGACAGGCCCTCAACAAATTATTAATTTCTTGTTTTGCTTCTGTTCATTTATTTTACTGAGTCTCCCCTCCATACAGTATTACTACAAACACGAAAAGCAGAATTCACTTTATAGCCTTTGCCTTACAGCTTAATGCCCTTATTAGCTCTTCTTTTAAAAGAGCTCTGCCTATCTGTCTAGATCCATGTGCTAGATCAAAGGAATGGCACTCCTGAAGTCATAAGGACGTTCTCAATGCACAATACATTTAGAGCAGCTATGATACGCAGCAAGGATGCGTGTGAAGATTTCACTCCAAGGCAAACGTCAGCATTAAAAACAGAAAGGTGAAAACATCCTAAGACATCAGGTCTGATTGTCTGACTTTATCAAGAGTAACCCGCCACTTCCTTTATTAGTAAGCATATTAGGCAAATGTGTATGAATTAAGAATGCATGAGTTTGTCCATGACATGGATTTAAAAGCACAAGCTCCATTTGATAACTCACCCAAGAACGAGAGCTGAGCCCAGAAATTGAACATGAACAGCCTAGATATTCTGCATATGAAATAGGATAATTTTGTCTTTCTTGCCTGGATGACTGTATTTTGCATCCCCCGTTTGTTGTGAAGGGTCTGGGCCAGCTACACCTTTGCTGGTGAGAGGTGGCACATGTACCTATATAAACATACCGTATTTTTCTTCTATGATACATCAAGGTGAGATCCCTTCACATTCACTCTGCAGGTGTACAAAGATGGTGAAAGAATGCACAGGTACAGATGCTGTAGTGATTTCTCCATCTGGCCATCTTGTGTGCAGTGTGATCACAGAGTGTGTGGTGTCTCTGCCTGTGGCAGGGGTGGTTAAGATGATCTTAAACCCTAAGTATTCTATGATTCTATGTTGTGGCATGTTTCTGTCAGGGATCCTACTTTCAATTATTTCTTTTAGGATTGATGAACAGCCTTCCAAAATCAGGTGTTCAAACCTTGGTGTTGAACTCACTCACAACAGGAATGTTTAATGTGTATTGCCATTATTAAAGCATGTGGCGTTCTGCCTCTCCAGTGCTCAAGACAAAAGTTTTAGTTATTTTGGTTTGTGCTGCTTAAGCTAATTCCTTCAGCTCTATTTCTTGAGTTCTGAAGTCCTTCTTCAACACGAGACAGGTGCCATGCTGCCCTGGCTTGTACAAGGTAAAAACTACATGGAACCTGACCATGAAGCAGACTCAGAATGTAGTGATTCTTTAGCCATCCAGAAACAAGAAGGTCTGTGAGCTCAGAAATCAGTGAAATCTGGTGACCTGAGGTCATGTCTGAGGTCTGATTGACTTGGACATTCATGAAACAAGTCCCAACTGAAGTTTTCCTGGTCATTTTGAAACTATGGTATGAATTCACCTGCATGATTACCATAGCGAGGGATGGAATCACAGAAATCTTTTCCCTCCGTGAAGGGGAGCCTCTTTGATGGCCAATATGTTAATTCCTGGGAATTAGATTATCACCTTCAAAGTACCATTAAAACTAGAGAAGAGAGACTGGCCAAGGGTTCAAAAGTTTGTGGGGGTCAGAAAAGAGGAACTTCGTAGTGCAAGGTAAAATTCTTCTCATGCCTATACTACAGATGCTCAAAGCTCAGCCTGTCATCCTATCCATCTCCCTTGTAGTCAGGAGAAATAGTGCATGTAAGTCTAATCCATCCAACCTACTTTGGACACCTCCTTCCAGATGAAATAAAATGCACCCCAGACTGCATTTAGTGTTTTGACTGACCATCGTTGATTATAAGACACAGCAGACTAGTAGAGATACAGACACATACAAGATAGATGCTTACATTTAATCAGATGTGATATAGACAGACAAACAGTGTGGTCATTTGAAAAACAGGTTCATGGAGAAAAGATATTTTTTTTAAATATTAGGGAAAGGAGCTGTAACAGACAACAGGCATTGATCCAGACACTAACTAGTTGAAAAGTAGAAGCTAAGCTTATACTTGGAAAGTACATCTGACCAGTATTGATGTTTGAGGGAAACATTCCCAAAACACAGATGCCTGTTTATCTCCCAGATTTTTCAATGTCATGCACTAACTGCTTCTAATTGGAAAAGCCAGAAACAGAAACGTGAATATTCCAGCCATAAGATTATTCCTGGCAGACTGTCAACTGAATTATATATACCCAGAAGGCTAAATCCTTAAGCACTCAACTGTAGTTTTTATCAAGGTCTTATTCAAGCAAAATTCCCATTGAGGCAGATTACTATGACTGTTAGTCATGTATAGCACTACGAAATGATAGCTTCAGGGCTTGGATAAGGATATTTGGGAAGGTATTTTCAGGAGTTGACCCAAGTAGTACTCTGAAATTTGATGTATTCTGGGCTTGAATGGAGGTGATTTGACCTTTCCTCTTTCCTATCAATCAGCCTCATTTCTAAATTACCAGTTCAGCCTGTAGGCATTTCTTAATCTATTTAGAGAGACACATAAACACAAATGTTAACATCACTTACTGTTCATTTTCATAATATAGCTTGCCAATGGCCCAGGCAATGATGATTGGGCAAGGAATACCTGCAGAAGCAAAAAACCAGGAGTTAATCATGTCTATATGGATGGATGGATGGATGGATGGATGGTACCAAAGTAGTTTCAGATTTGTGTGAGAAAAGTCTTGGTTAAGGCACTTGAAGACTCTAAATACAAGTGATCTTATCTTGGTATCATTGAGACATCAGAATTGCTAAGACCTCTTAAAAAAGATCATCTCAACATCTGGTAGAGTAAGAACAGTTAATAAAAATATTAAGAAACACACATGTACACCTCTGTAAGAGATCAGAACAATTCTGGTTGACTTTAAGGCAACTGTGGTCCTTTTCATTTTCTTGCTGTTGATATAGAAAAACATTAAAGACTACTTGGCGGTGAGTGGTTAGATATTTATATCCCAGGCTGCAACAAACTTGTAAACTTATTTGGATCTTTGGATGAAGCATATCTTCAAAATTTTCAACATTTTTTTGAGTTGAGTCTTTCCTATGAAATAGGATTTGAGAATGATGATGATTAAAGGATTGTGTATGGGAAGGCAAAGCAGAGACAGAAAGCACCCAAAAGGGTGAAAGGTATATTCAGCTCACACCACTCCTACAATTAGCCATCAGAAACCCAGAGGGCTCTGAGAGAGGTACGGAGGGAAAATACAAGGGACCAAACCAGTCAGGGAGTCTGTGAGCGCTGTGTGAACAGCATTTTAGAGTTTTGTGAGAGAACTGAAAAATATTGAGAAAAAAATTTAATCAATTCCCCACATAAACATTTTCTTTCTTCTATAACTCCTCTTTCCTCCTATATGATTCTGGATTAAATGACATACATTGTTTTAAAATAATTTCTGCCTTCAGAACTGCAATTCAATTACTTCTGCTCACCTCTGACAGGAGGGGGCATTTCAGAACAAAACAGGATTCTGCTTTCAGAAAAGAAAATAATTGTGACTTTTTTCCATATTTGTCCTTTCAACAGAAAACAACTGCCAAATTCACTAGTACTGTTTGACCTTAGATTTTGTATTCAAGCAAAAAAGCTGCCTGCCCAGGGCTTGTCTTGCAAAACCTCTCCTGGCCAAGTTCAAAACATGGACATGTTTGGAAAGACCTCTGAATGTATCCACTTCAATCTCCCGCTCAAAGGAGAGCTATCAACGCCAGCCCACCTCGGACAGGGCTTAGCCTTGCTGAATTTTCAATACCTCCAGGGTCAGAGATTCCACAGCTCTTAAGTCATCTGTTCTGGTATTGTACTACCTTTTGGTAAATCTTCTATTTTCTTAACATCCAACTGGAACCTCCCAGCCTGCAATTTGTGGCCATTGTCCCTTGTTATAACAGCTGCTATTACCAAGAAGAATTTGGCTCCATCATCTTGTAGTTATCTTTCAAATCATTCTTGCTACTAACAGATCCCTCCTTACCTTACTCTTTGCCTGACTAAACAAGCTCAACTCCTTCAGCCTCACATTACAGGTCATGTCCTCTAGATCCTTGATCATACTGACAGCCTTCTACTGGATAATCTCATTCCTACACACCTCTTTTGACTTAAAGAGACCCAAACCTGGTCACACTATTCAAAAGGCAGCCTCATTGAACCTCAGTAGGAAGTACTAGTAGTTTCTCTCAATTTTCTGGCCATAGTTGCAGTGCAGCCCAGTTTGAGTTTTACTGCATTCATGATGAGAAGGCACTGATGACATATATTCATCCTGCATCCACCACAAGCCCTAAATCCTTTTCAGCAGGACAACAGGATGGTGCAGGTTATGTTGATGCAGATAGGGAAAAGGAGCAGCCTTCACTCTGGCTCAGGCCAACACAGTAGAACTGAAGTTACAGGGCATGCAATGAGCTATTTTTCTGTCTCTGAGTAGCCATAAGGATTGTACAAAAATTACATGTGACTTTATTAAAGACTGTTTTCTAGGAACAAATTGCTCAGCAGTCCAAAAGACAGCTGTGAAGTTTGACTGGAAGACAATTAGGCTTCTCTTCTAGTCAGCTCCTCACTTAGAAGTGTCTCTTGAGACTGAGTGGTCCACAGGGCACAGACAGTATTTTTCTGTCTCATGCTGTGCTGTGATCATGGCTTTGCTGATCAAAATGAAAGGGACATGGTATGAACTATTTCATTCACAAAATGCTGAGCCCTCAGAGCTCTCTTTCTTTAACACCAGGTGCCAGAGGACCTAAACGAAGAAGATAAACCCAGCAATAATCTATTAGCTTAGCGAACAACTAAACCTGATCTCATGTTGTTCTGGCAAAATTAGGTCTGAATGTCAGATTTCACTCCAGTTAGATTTTTAAAGTTTATTCTTGCTGCTCTTGTCTTTATCACTTCAGTGCCAGGTACCATGTAACACCATTTTAAACATACAAGTCACTTACACCATCCTATGAAGAGAAAGACCCATTTCCGTAGCTTGTCCGTGGAGTAAGTCATCACTATAGCAGTGTGTAAGTAGCAGCCTTCCACAAACATCCAGAAAAAGTTGGTCACCACAAAATAATTGTAGACAGTGGTAATACATCGACACCAGGGCTGGAAAGGAAAAAACCAGAATATTTTAAAATCATGGTGAGAACATACAGAAGATTCTATACATTGCTATTCCCTTAAAAATCAATGGTAGAATTCATTCATGGGATGCAGATTTATAGCTGTGACTTGGAATCACGATATCTTAGGTGCTGTTGGAAACTCACAGCTATGTCTGTGACCCTGCTGAGGCTTGGCTTTGACCACAACATGCAGGATCTCCTATACTTAAGCATGTCTGGAAAGTTAATGTGCCTTATGGCACTTCCACACAAGAAGTCTTCAAGCAGTTTAAGAAGCAGGTTTTTAGAAAGAAGACAGGAGGAGGCAGGCCATTTGACTATAGATGATCTCTCAGAGAGGTGCAGCCATAGCCTAGGGCTGTATCTAGAGATGACATAAGAGTCTAAGCATATCTTGGGCAATATAAACCACCTGCTGAGAAATTCAAAGAAACTAGAAGATAGCAGTTAATGTCAGAGCCTTCCTTCATTTCCACTGAAGGGAAGGAGCACCACTGACATTTAGAAAAAAAGATATTTTAAATTAAAGATATGCTTTTATTGTTGCTTCATCCCCTCTATTCCTGCCATTAGTGCTTCAGTCTGTGAGTCACATCACTACACACATCACCTCTGAATTTTGCTGTAACTTCAGAAAGAATTTTTGGTGAGGCTCAATATATCAGTAAAGGCATTTTCTCCTAATAGCTGTGTGCAGTGAGAGCACACAGCTGTGGAATACACAAATAGCTGTAGAAAGGCAGATGGTAACATCACATCAATAAATCACAAGTAACTGCTGGTGGTAATTTCCATACTGCTACACACAGAAGTCTGGGAAAATTTATTTCTGACCAAGCAGGCATTCAGCATATTCCCTAAAGCATGACATTAATTACCTATGTTAGCTGGTATCACTGATGCCATTTTGGTCTCACCATTCTCCAGCATTTTAATTAACTCTACTAAAGTATTTGAAACTTTTGACCCTCAGTTAATTTTATTTCAGACTTCATATGCATGAGGCATTGATGATCTCTAGGCAGTCAACAGAGCAGCAGATGCACTATCAAACCCACAACAATTCTGTGGACTAGGAATTTACTGGACAAGAAACACAGTTACAAATTGATAGCCCATTCACAAGTTGTCATCATTTCTGTTTGCGGAGCTGAAATAAACAGAAGAAGTCTTTTGGATGTATTAAAGCTGTCATTTCTGTATTATTTCATTACGGTTTGAAATTTAGTTTGGTTTCATCTTTAAGATAGGATTAAAAAAAAATAAAAACCTCAGAAGAAGATGAAACATTTGATTTTCAAAATTTTGTTTAGACCAACTTAATTATTTTTTTTTCTCTTTTCAGCTTTGAGCAAAGGGAAGTAAAGCCACAATTAAAAAAACACCCCTAGTTTTGGCTAACACTTGACCAATATTTTGGCTCTATTCCTGACTGACTCCCAGACTAGCAAGGCCAGGCTTTTCGAAGACTCTAAGTCTCAATTTTTCAAAGGTATGAGCATGAATTAATTCTTTCCCTGAGGCCTCAATCTCATGTAAATTCTCTGTTATAATGTCTAGACTCTTGTTCCCCTCTCTCCCTCATTTGCAACACTTACTTACACAGTTTTTGTCCTCTCCACAGCCCCCCATTTTCACAAGAATTGTAAAAACTAATTATATCTGAGCCTGTTGTTCCGTTGTGTCAGAACGGAGTGGTACTGGCCACTGGATTGGAAAGATACTGGGACAAATACAGGAAAATACACATAATGGTGGTGAGATCTCCCTCTGCATCGTTTCCGTAGGAAACCAGAACAAAATGAATTTTGAGCAATTCCTTTCGGAATTGTGGATTTATTATTATTGAATAATAAACTAAATTAGCAGAACTCATTAATTTATACCTTTTCATTTATTTCACCAAGGATTCTTGATCCCCACATGTATCCACCATTACTCCAGATATATTCAGCAATTCTCCTTCTTGATTTATTATCATAAGCACTATAACTTCACGCAAAATGTTTCCACATTGAGTCCTTGATGCTTCTGTAGCTATATTATTTAATCTCCACTGATCAGCACAGAAGAGATCACATCATTAGCTAGGATAAATAATGTTTCTCCCACTGATTTTAGTGGTGTTATTTTGATTCTGACTTGAACCACAACAAGAACATAAGAAATTTATCACAAAGCTTTTATAAAGCACTTTCCCAAAATGACTGCAGTCTTCTGCAGAGAAAAGATGCCTTAATGAAAACTGAGGCACATGATGATCTTTCATTATACTTGCAGGTTTATATGTTTCTTGGCACTTTGTGACAGTCACAATTTGAATGCCTGACTCTAACTGTGGGATTTTTCTTAAATAACTGTAAAAAATTGCATTAAGATTTGCAGTATTGTCATGAGAGTTAACCACACAGCATAAAACTGTCAACAATAAAGTTCATATGCCACCATCTTCTGTGGTCTGAAAATGTCAGAAACACAGACAAAGCGAACAATGAATTAATAGAAGCTACATCTTCTCAAAGGAGCATCTGATTGAATAATAATACAGAGTTATGCATAGACTTCATCTTTGTCTGGATACTAATGACTTTTCTATTTGTTTTCCCAAAGTGTGGGATTAAAGTTCAGATGTCAAAATTGAAAATTAACCAAGGACGACAAGTGCCCAGCTGACATTAAAATGAATGAATATCCTGGCTCCTGGGGTGGTTTTCAATTTCTGCAGGACCAGTTCCTACATGAGTGGAGCCACGACTGATATCAGCTACAGATCCAGCTCATAATCTCTAGGTACTTTAACCCACCTGCTTTCCAAAGACAGCATAAAGGGTATGTGTGTGTATATGGGTGTGCATGCATGTTTGTAGTGCACTTTTTCCTTGATTATGAAGGTTATTATGAGGAGGTAGCCTTAAAAGGAGAATACTGCACTATAAGAACATTACAAGAGAAACAGAACAGTAAAAGTCTTGCCAATGGACTACAAAAAAAGACTGCTTGCCACGGAAATGTAGGTTTATTCACCAAGATAATAAAGAAAAAAAATGCTTTAAATCCACACCAAAAAACTTGTATTATTGGTGTTGCTGGGAAACAGGGAAAGGCATTACAGTACTCGCACAGGAACTGATTCAATGTTCTTAGACAAGCATTTGCAATTGGGAGTTACTTGAGTGAACAAGAAATAACATGGAGAGTAAGAGAAATGGGAGTATGGTGATACGCTCACTTTCTCTAGAATGCTCAATGCCATACAAAGAAGACGTGACACTTCTTGCCCCCTTCAGCCTTCTAGTTTTTTATTGATCAGATCTGTCTGGTCCCTTGAACTGTCTCTCTTAATCATGCAGCAGAAAGCTGATTTATATAGCTACACAAGCAGAAAAGTCCTCCTTGCTTTTTTGTCAGCTAGGTTAGCTCTCCATCAGTGTAGTGAATTCAGTCTCTGAGAATTCAGTCCTCCCCAAGGGACAAGCAAAAGGAACAGAGCTAATGCAAAAGAAGCAGCAGGAGATGGAATGAAGCATTTGGATCCCTGAAGGAATGAGTACTCCCTTTCAGTGACAAGGAATTGCTGCTGGATGCAGTCCACATCACAGAACTTCATCCTCAAGACCAGCACAAAAGTGAAGAAGGGAAACAGAATTTTGTGAAAAAACCCAAACCTTTAAAGATATCAACAAGCGAAAATTGGACTGTTTCAGGCTCTATTTCTTATTTCCTTGGCAGTCCCACTGACTCTAGGCAGCAAGGTGCCCACTGTCATCAAGGTAGCTGACTTAGAGCCAGATCAATTATTTCTGCTCACAGAGATGTTGCCCTCTGGCATTAATGCTTTCCCTACACAGGTGTACATCACTGCAAGATGATCTGACAAGAATGTTCAAGAAACACCAAATTTAGTGTCTTAAACAATATCGTATCTTACAGTACATAAATTTGCAAAGTATCAATGGTCAATGAAAATAAGAGTTCCTGTTTTGGGGCGGGATTTTTATTAAAGAAACCCCAAACCAAACAACCGTTGATATTAATGTAATGATACACATATATATAATATATATACACATATATATTAATGTAATGATATATATATTTTATATATGTATACATATTAATGTCTGAGACAAGGTAATGAGGAGATAAATAAAAATTTAGCAAATCTAAGCCTAATTTTCTTCCCTTTTTCTATTTTTTGAAATTACATGAAAGCCAGTCTGAGCGTATTGATGTGTCCTTTGTAATATTTCCATCAGTTCAACAAATTCAGCATCCCTGCCTGTTCCCGAACTACATGTCAGACATACTACCTCCAAGCACTTACTTCATTGCTTTCATGTATGTTGTGATCTATCATTTGAAGCAGAAACCACATCACATTCCTCAGGATGAATGTGGTGATCAAGTTCCAGTGGATAATATTCCGCAGGCATCTGATACTCCTAAACAGGGAAATACATTTAAATGAACATATATAATCAATATATACACATACACATTAATGGCTATATAAAATGAACAAGCTAATTCTGTTCATTTGCAAAATTCCTCATGGTTTATCCCCTTCTACAACTTCCCTTATGCTATGAGACAGGAGGTTCATGGGTCCAGTGAGTCATTAGTAACAGTGTTTGAGGCTGGCTGCAGTTACATCTTTACTAGCAAGCATGTCTGGGTCTGGTCCCATTCTCTGGCTCTCAGGATAAATTGCACAGCCAGTGCCAAAGCCAAAACTTGGATTTTGCAGTGTACTCCCAACACAAATAAATGACATAAATATAAAGCAGCGACAGAAGAATGCCCAAATCTGTGCCGCTCCTCCTTGTTACGTATCTTTCTTCCAGAAATCACAGCATAAGGTTTGCAAAAAGCTGTGTACAACAGTTTTTCTTGATAACATGAGGAGCTCCCATTGAAAATACTTAATCAAGTGAAACAGGATCTACTGGAAAGGCTCAAATATTCAAATGGTAATTTCATCCTTGGTTATCATTTTTTCTCCTCTCTGCTCCATCCCTAGAACAACTAGAACTGATAAAACCTTAAACAACCAGACTGGAGTAGCCTGTTGCATTGTTCACAAAGGAGATTTGGCGATAAGTATCTGCACTGGAGTGCCAAAACTGACTTTACATTTGGTCGGCCTCTTGAACAGATTCACCTGTTTGAACTTCAAGGTTTTCAGACCCATTAATGCAATAGGAGAGCATGGACTGCCTAGTTTTCAGTCCAGGGCTTAGTTGGCTGTACCAAGCTTTCTTAAATAAGGTACAGCTGTATATTCTCCTTCACCAGAAAATATCCATGCCCATTTTTGGTTCTTTCCCAGCCTCTATTCAGATGCAATGTAAAATAAGAATGCAATGCAAAATAAGAACACAATGTAAAATATGAGCTACAGTAAGCTGGGACACACTGCTTTAAAACAAAAGATGGGAAATCTTACATAGTGCTTGCTGCTGAAAACAGTTCCAGGAGGCAGCCAGTGCATGGTGCTGATGCCAGCAACCAAAGTCTCAGTGAAGTCAGACAGAGAGTTACTCATTGCAAATCCAGTCATTTAAAACAAAAGCATTTGTCCCCTCATTCTTTGTGGAAGGGTAGAAGAAGGCAAACAGCAAGCTGCAGTTTCGCAGAACAGAGTCTTCAAGTAAATGATCTTTTCACAGCTAAAACATTCCAGGTATTACAATCACTTCCACAGGGGTTCACACAGACAGTGTGTTTTCTGGGATCATCGAGTTAGCATTCTGCATTTTCCGTATCAGTCTGCCTCCTTGCAAATTAAGCTGTCAAATAACATGGGGCAAACATAGAAAATGGTGTTGTCAAACCTGCTCAGCTGTAACTGACTGTAGCTTGTCCCAGTGGCAGCAAAAAGAGAAGGTACAACTCAGCAACTGACTTTGCTGTTGCCTCAGGTGTTTCGCATGCCCATCAAACCAGCCTTCTTAACAAAAAACACTATTTTGCTATGATGAAACACTTACTGCCCTTTTCTTAGGACTTGATTAGTCAATCTTAGGAACAGAAGCAATTCTGTTAGGCCTTTCAGCCTCACAAATATCTCACACGCTTCGCAGCAACTCGGGAAAAAAACCCCAACAAACAAGTAGAAGACCTCCCACATATGAGATACTGCAACTTACAGAAAGATGCTCAGAAGTATAACCCTACTAAGTCAACGTTAAAACAGCCTCTGAGTTTAACAACCCCAGTTCAAGGTATGAAACTGGCATTTGGTTGTCAGAACCACAGTGACTCATGACCGGAATCAATTTGGAAAACAAATCTTCAGCTGCTCAGGTCCATTCCCTTTTATTTAAGCCACAAAGACCAAAAGCGTTGCTCTAGGTGTGACCTTTGCAACCAGGGAACATGTCAAAGACATGTCTCACTTTCAAAATTTCGTTGGTAACAAAAACCAAAGGTTCACGATTAGTCTGTCAAAGAAACAAGGCAACCACCACCTACAGCCTTTCCTGTTGAACTCCAGAAACCCAGCTGGCTCTAGACAGACTTTGAAACATGCTATTAAGGTCTGTTCTCTGCTGATCTTCTGCCCATAAATGTCCTGTGGCTGCTCTTCATCTACTGTTTTATTCACTCCTTTTAGGTTAAGGATTAGCAGATAAAGAAAGGAGCTTGAAACACTGCTTCTACTGGGACAGAGAGGCTGGGGACTAGAAACTGAGGAAATTCAGGTCAAAGTCTAGTTACTGACATGGAATTAATTGCTTCTGAGAGCTCTAACAACAAAACAGATCCAGCACACTTGCTACATGAATGTATTTCTTGACAGTGAGAAGATAAAGGAGTGGGGAAAAATATCCTTGTTGCATGCCTCCATTTAGACATAGTTTAATCATGCCGTATGTTGAAACATCACTGAATCTGGCTTGAGGAAACCTTGTTCCCACAAGATTTACAGCAGAACACTGAACTGGCTACAGAGGCAAGCATGGTCAAACAAACATGGTTTTGGTTCAGTTCATAAAAAGAGCTCTTCCTTCCAGTAAGATCCTAGTCATCCTGTGATTGGAATATAAAGACAAACTCAGCATCTACTGGCTACATGATCTTTGCCCTCCATACTACTACTTCATTCATACTATTTTGTCTTCTTTGCCCATCAATCTGCATCTAGCCACCGGCTTTTATTTGGATTACAGGAAGCTTGGGACAGAGACAAACTTTTAGTGATGTTTGTTCAGGACCCAGAGCAAGAAGGTCTGATCTGTGTTGGGAACTCCCAGGCTACACAGATAATCATGATCAAGATTCTCACTTCTCAAAGATGTGTTTCTGGTGTAAAATTAACTAAAACATAAATGTGATCAGCAGCTGGAATTTACTAAAATGAAGCCTGAAGACTTGTCAAATGATGCCTTGTAAAATGATGCCTTGAGCATAAAACAGGGACAGAGGGCTCCCATGTTCCGCTACCTTTAGCAAAAGCTGTACTTTGACTACCAGCAACCTTGCACCATTCTCTTTCTGAGACACTCTGTGTGTGGCATGGAAAGTAAGTAGATGCTTTCATCTGCTAAAAAGCTTCATGGCTTTGGGGCTAACAGAGCTGTAGAGCAAGCATTTGCTTTCCTGGCTGCAATCTCTCCCTAGCCATATTCCCCACCAAACTGCTGCCTTGGCAAAGCAGCACAAACAGGTGAGGGGTAGGCTTTGGTTTTGTGACGGTTGGGCTGATACTCTGCTCGTGTTAATAGCAGTTAGGGTTTTAATGGAAACACCAGTATAGTCAGGCTGAGAAACACATCTGAAAGTGCTGTGGAGTTTCTCAATGGCTCAGGCAATGATGTGAAACCAGGCATTGAATGGTTTTAACTTTTGGGGGGAAGGGGTTGGTGGGTTGGTTTTTTTCTTCATTTTCCTTTTCCTTTTCTTTTGGTAAGAGTCCAAACTGGAGACTCTGAGCTTGGTTTTGTTTGTAGAGAGCCCAAAGCACATGGTTTCTGTTTGTTTCTGTCTCCTAAGTGCTACTAGCACAGAAATCACTGTGGCATTAATGCAATTCATAGCCAAGGGCAGGAAAAGCTTGAGAAATAACTGTGTCAGGTTCATAATGGAGAGGGAGAAACAGCAGGATTAATATAGTGTGGAGGCTGCAGGGCACAGCAGCGGAGGACTGCAGCTAAGTCAATTGATGTAACAAGGGAAGATCTCTTGCCAGTCACCTGAGAAAGCTGTTCTTATCTACAGGCATTGCTGGTGACTGTTATTACCATAATTTAGCAAGAGCAAAGCATCTAGAGGGGTATTGACTAAGATCAGGGTCCCTTCATTTCAGCCACTATTCACATGAGACTGTTCTGCTGGGCTCAGGAACTTACCCTGTGCATCAAGTCTATCTGTGTAGCCAGCCTGGAGTCTGAGCTTGACAGTGAATGAAGGACATGTCCCAAACTGGGTGACAAAAGTAGTGAATAACTGCAGACCTGCAGCACAAATAATGTTTTGTGAAAGGACAAAGCCAACCTTGTTATACTCACTCATCTCTAGGTGGAAGCTAGCTTAAATTGATCAGCCTTAATTTAAATTTCAGTACTCCTGTTATTTGTCCCTTTTTGAAAATTCAAAACAGTCTTCTATGACAATGAACTCCACAGTTCCTTTCTCCTTGATGAATTATTGCCTTCACTCTACAGAGTGAAAAAATAAACAATTCTATGTTCTAGAAACAGCAATAACTGCCCTCACAGGCAGCACTGAAGAGGAATTTGCATCACATTGCAACTGGCAGGAGGCAGAATTTGAAACATATTGAGCTGCAATTTAAGTTAGTGAGTTGAGCTTTCCTACAGTCACAGTGATTGGCATGAGTGCATTCCCTCCCAACTCAGAAGCTAAGAAATGTGTTACTCTTACTTTGGTAGGGAGATAATAGCATAATTTGGACAGTGTGGCAGTGATAACATCAGGAAAATGAGAGAGCAGTCAGCAGGGAGCTATCTTCTCAAGAAGGCAAAGAGTCATGTGAGAGAAGGCAAAAATGGGAGACAGGGGGACTTGATGCTGAAATGCTACTTCAGACACAATTGCAGCATCGCTAGGAAGACATTGTGAATTACGGTGCCATATGAAATCCCCTAGACCAAAAGATCAGATGATAGAAGGTTTCATATTCTTCTTCATGTAAGTTAACATTTCTACTTGTTTTACACCCCTTGATGTGGATTAAATGTTGCAAGTGTAGCTTCGAAGAACAGCAACACAAGTCACCATCCCAGAGAGCCTGAAGGCTTGCATATCACAAGACACCATGGAATGAAGCTCTGGGCTTCCTTTGAGGAGCCTTTTCCTGTATTTGCTTCCTGCACTGATATTTTTCAGATTAAAGTGTTGGTCAAGGGCCTGGCTGGACTCTTCTACTAACTCCTCCCTCATGCATGGGTCCAAGGATGGAAGGAATAATGAAAGAGGTTTTAGCAGTTCAGCCAGAACAGACTTATAAGACTGAGGCCACAACATAAAGACATAAGAACTTCCATATTCTGTCAGACCAATGAGCCATGTAGGCTGTGACCCAGTCCCCAGTGGTGGTCAGTAAAAGAGTCTGGAAAACAGTACTGGCCAACAGGGGATGTAGACTTCTAGTTGTTTCTTGCCTTTACCTCTTTGCTTCTGGCAGTCAGGGGATTTAAAATATTCCTGATGCAGAGACCACATAAAATCACATTAAGTCACTCCATTGGTGGGCCCAAGTTCTCACAGGAGTCACTGAACTCCTTTTGTGGTTTATGTTCACGGGGGTCAGGGCATGGTGTATTCTACTAAAATGATGGAATGAAGAGCTCATAAGCTGTTAGTCAGGGCAAAATACATTTGTCAATGTTGGTTCCTCTTCTCTGCTTGCTGTCCCTTCCCAAGGGCGGGATGAGGACGCATTTTCCAACAACTACATTCCCTTCTGTGCCTTGGGAATTGCAGGGAGGAGGGCCAGAAAGAGCCAAGAACTGGAAAGCAGGAAACTGCTAGTCCCATGGGCTGTGGGAGCAAACTGGGAATGGTTGGTAGTATATCCTTAAGTAGCACAGTTCATTCAGCAATTTCACTTCTAGATGTGCTTGACAGCAGGTCTGGGGCCTGAAACAGCCCTCTGAAATAGTGTCAAGTAGTGTCAGACAGGCACACGCAAGCTGTGCATGTTACACTGAGTGAAGGAATGGGCAGAAGGAAAATTATTTCCATGAAAAGGTGAGAAAAGAAAGACTTTCAATTTCTGACTTGGAGGGAGAAAAGATACTTCCACTGGGATCATCTTGGTTCTGTAAGTGAAAGGGTTTATCGGCTCTTCATGATTTAAGAACTAACTCATGCTTTGCTTGCTAGTGAGTGGTCTCCAGACAACTGCTTCTAATAAGACAAGAGTTTCCACTGACAGACTGTTGCACAAGAGATCTGCTGCAGTGCCAATCTGCCAAGTTTGGCAGAGGTCCTCATGTCCCTGACAACTGGGTAAGGCATCAGGAACACAAGCAATGTTCTCCCAGATCCTTTCAGTTGCAGGGAATGATGAAGGAAGAAACAGGAATAACCAGAAGATCAAGACCTGGCTCCCAGCCTGGTGCCACTAGCAGAATTTTGTGGGTTTTGATCATGGGGCACTTTACGTGTCGCCAGGACTTCCATTAACTGACAGGGTCTCAAAAGGGGTCTTTGCACAGAGTTCATTGTGAACAATAAGCACAAAGCTAATTGAAAGAGCTTTAAACTAGATTTCAAGGGGAAAGAGATAAAACAAGGCTCACCAGAGAGAAGCCTGGAGGCAGCATGCCAGTGTTTGAGTGATGATGTGCTAGCAAAGCCCTTCAGGCTGCTATCCCAGTGGAGGTAGGGGATGGAGATCCATGCAGCAGCAAAGACACAAGTATTAGTACAGTGACTTGCTTCAAGGCTAATGATGTGAGGCTTTGGATAGAAAAGTGTAGCAAACGACAGAATATTTTCAGAGACTATGTTATGAAGTACCTTGTTTTATGTATACAGGAATTTGGGGACAATGGTACAGGAAAATGTGTGTGTTCCAGTGAGTTGAGAGTCCCAGAGTATGTCTCTGTGCTGGACAAAACCAGATAAGATAATCTGGGAGCACTCACAGCACACACAGAGTGCCCCACAAAAGCACTATCTCCAGCTCTCTGCAGCAGGTTAGACACAAACAAGTAATTAAGGTGAAAGCAAACATACTTTTCTTCGGCCTTCCTAATTATTAAATCAAAAGCCAGGTGTATGGTGGAAAATTACACATAATGACCTCTTTATTTGATTTGAGAACAGACCATGTTTCAAGTCCAAATGTCATCTTCTGACTCAAAATCACACCACTAACATCCTGAACTGCTTCATGTGCAGGGTGTCATAACCGAGCTTCCACATTAGGAACAGTAGCAGCAAATGGAAAAAAAAAAAAACCAACCAACAGAACCCTGCAGCAGGTGACTGCAGCCTCTGTTCAAAGAGGGTAGAAAGAGCTTCTGACTGCTGGTAGAGAAAGGACACTCTGCTAATTATTCCCATCAAATGACCTTAATTGTGTGGTTGGATGCAGAAAGCAGAGAATTAGAAAATCCATTCTTTTGACTTGGGAAATGCTGAGATCTGAAAAGGCAGAAAATCTTATCAATTATTTCTGTACAGTAGCCTCACTGATTCAGAAATGGAGATTTATAAAAGGGTTTCTAAAATAGCATTGGTAAAAACTTAAAGTAGCCTTTCTGTTATTTTTGGTTTTTTCCTAGCTCTATCCATACAGTGGTATTTTTCCTATTTTTCCTTTGGGATATGAAGAGCTACCATTTTCTGATTCAAAGCATGACACAAACAATTAATATTAGCAACCCCAATAATGTGCCAGCATGGTTGAAAGCTAGCTGAATTAGTTGAATTATTTGCATGGAAATAATTGAAAAACATAACTTTAATAAAAAAAGTGTAGAAACCTTCTATTAATTCATGTAGCATTCCACTAATAATGATGTTCAATTAAGACTGCTGTCCCAAAGTCTGTCTGAAAGCAGCTGGCAGGAGAAATCTAAGCATACTTTGCTGGAGTCCTTGCCATTCCATGACTGTTGAAAAAGCAGGAAGAAGAATCATGGACAATATTTACAAATGTCTTTTCTAGGGCAGGCAAATTCCATGTACAAGCCATAAATGACACAGAATGGGAAGAATACCTAACAACATGTTGTTTCCCAGGCTTTGTGCATACTGTGGCCTATTTGCTTTCATCTACATGGAGGCCTCCCCTGAGGTCCCCATGGTTTCACCTCCGTGCTCATGTTCAACCAGTGCGTATATTTTGGTATTCCTAATGCTTACAGATGGGAAAAGCAGCTGGAGAGGTTGGTAGAGAAAACGAGCCCCTTGGTGGCAGTTGCCTGAGGGAATATAAATTCTCACAGGAAATGGAAGGGGCAGTTGCAGGAAAAGAATGAAAGCCTGGAAAAGAATGAAAGATTTATTACAAGGACAGGTGAAATCCTCAGGTGAAGAGTAGAAGCAGCAGCTTCCGTTAGAGTTAGGATGTGTACAGACCCTAAAAATAAAACCATTGTGGAACCATCTGTGCCTTTTCAAAAGCTTCTTTCTGTTGCCTTCAAGCCAATCTTTAATCCAGGACACAGGGAATTGTGCCTGCTTTAGACACAAAGGCTTAAAGCGCTGATGTTTCTAAGGCTGGAAGGATGCAGCTAGCACACTACAGAACAAGACTACAAGCTCGACAGGACCAGGCAATGTGCTCACTCTCTGTGCCCAGCACTGCCTGGCTGCGTAGCACAGTGAATATGGGTCAAAAACGGCACTCTGCAAACCACCCATGAACAGTGTGAATAACTATAAGGCACTGATCCATTCTGTGCTTCATTTGTAGTCAATGTATCAAAGATAAATATTGCCCCTGAGAACTACGGGGTTAAATATGGGCTAATTGAAAAGTAGTCACTAGATACTCCAGTCTGAGAACATGGCTCCAACCTTGACGGTGCAATCAGCTCTTCCATTGGAGAAAATTCCTCTGTTCTTTTCACAGGGATGGCAAAGTCAGATTATTTAGCAAATTATTTAGTACAGAATGTGACTGTGGTTTACCTGGTTGAAAAAAAGATTTGGGAATCTGCTCTAATTTGCTTTACTAAATAGAAGTCAGTTGTCATTTATTTCTGAACCAGTCAGAACGCAGGGCTATGAAGTATCTTTTTAGCTGAAGCTACCCTGCATCTCAGGTTTTAGTACCACACAACCAACTGACTTCAGAGTAGCAGGGGTATGGTACATGACTACAGCCCTCTGTGGTTTATCTAAAACATCGCCCTATTGACAAAGGTTGTAGTTATCAGTCTGGACTGTGGGAGGTTGAATGTTTTCTATGAAGTGTCCACTGCAGGTGGACTGTACATATTAGAGTTAGGACTTCAGAAGCCAGAGAGTGAGAGCTGATCTTGGCTGATCTGGGTTACAGCTACTGTTTGGTAAATGTAAGGGTGCACAGCATGTCCTCATTCAGAATCCCCTTGAGAAATTATAGGGGATTTTTTATATCTGAAATAAAATTAATTTAAATTACCAGCTATGGAATTCAGAGGTTATGGTTGGCTGTTCTTTTTTTTTTTTCTTAATATAATCATACAATTAGCAATGTTTATTAAATCATCTACATCTACAGATACTGTGTAGATAAACCAAGGAGGAAAGTCCGGGGCACTGATGTTGCTTTTCACACTCTTCTTGGCCTCATTTCCCCAAAAACATAGTATGAAATGTATCATTATTTTTGAGTATTTGACCAGGAATTCAGGAAATACTATACAGGATCAGTGCATTTGCCATGGGCAACCCTAAGCATCTAGGCTTGAAAACATCTTCTCTGATTCTCCTTCCCAGAGATTACTCAGAACAAGCTCTATTTTCAAGTAAATTGCACACCTATGCAGGATTCGTATCTAAACTGTAAAGACCAAACTTTGCTTTCGTCCTTCCTCTGAAATATTGGAAAAATTGCAAGGCTTGCTCTGCTGTCCCCCAAAACATTCCATCGTCATCAATAGTTGGAAAAAGCACAGACAAGTTTTAGCCAGCCAATCAACATAGATCTAATCTTGCACAGGACAGTTCTATTACCCAAATTTAAACAAGATAGTGTCCATCTCTAAAAAACACTGCCTCATGGCCAAAATCTTGGCAATAAAAGAAATTTATATAGGAAAATATTCAAGCACAGGATAGGAAATGGCCTCCAGATTCTCCAAAACTCGGGTCAAAAAAATAATTGAGTCAAAGCCCTTCATAAATTCCTGAAACTCTAGATTAATTCCAGGTTAAATTTTTCCTCTGTTTCCTCTGCTCCTGGATGCCTTTGCTTTGTGGGTTGGAAATCATCCACAAATATCCACTCACAAGCATATCTGTAGAGCACACACTTATACCCATTTTCTCCTGCACCGACATTATCCTTGACTGCAAGTAGCTCTTCAGTTTCTAATATTTATCCAACAGTGATATATTCACAGGTAGCACTAATACTCCTTTTCAGCCTTCATATTGCTAGGCTTCAATGGCAGTATTTCAGATGAAGCTTATGAGACCTCCCACATTTTAAGAATATAGCTCTTTGTCATACTTATTACTCCTGTCATTTCAGGACTTCATGAGGGCTCTGCTCTTCTCTGCGAGTTTTGCACTGATATGAGATGAGAGGGTAAAGTCAGTGGGAAGCAAGGACACTGGCCTAAGGTATATCAATAGAAAATGTGTTTGTCTTTTATCAGAGTTGGTGAGATGTGACACTTTACATGCTTTCAGGCACTTCAGACGTTTTGTATTCAAAGATAACCATCTCCTTGCATATGTGCTTTTTTACAGAGCTCCACTGTTTCCATTCCTGCCTTACCTTGAGAACTTTACTATGGACTATTTCAGGGTGGGACAGAGTGCTATGTCTAAGCCTGCAGCCATTGCAGCCACAAAAAATATGCAGTGCCATTACTGGTATTTAGGATGAAGTTTAAAAAAATGCCATGTGTCTGAATCATTACTTAACACTCTGCTATTCTAAGTGGTAGATGGAATAGACTAGGTGGAAAGCCAGAAGATGAAGGGAAAAAGGGGAGCACTGACATGAACTGATGAATTTAGTTGATGCCGCGGCCTGGGACTTACTTGTTTTCCTCTTGCTCCACTACAGAAAGTCACATATGGGGGGACTGTGCTTTAGATCTGGACTCTACTCTGCTCTAATCACACCGCATACCACACGACCTTTAAGTGCAAACTGGTACTAATTTTGCAAATCACCTACCCAGTTGATACATCCTCAGTATATAGGTGCTGACAGGCATCAGATCACTTTGCTCTGTGGAACCCACTCTGTATGGATGCTCTACATCTCTTCTGAAAGGATTCTTAAAACCATTTAATCAAACTCTTCCATTCTTACTAACAGAGGCCCTGCAGCAACAGTCTCACCAACTGCATGCCAGACTGAAGATCAAGAGGCAGTTCAAAGGTGTTTGGAACAGGGGAGGAAAAAGGAAAGTAGATCTTCCTCTCCTAAACACTTGGAGATGGTTGGGAGGCTGGGGGATGGGTGGTGGATAAATTTTAAAGTGCCTATGTTGTTTCAAGAAAAATGGTTTCAGTCTTTTGGGAGAAAAATTGTGTGATATTTAGGAAATCTGGCTGTAATAACAATAAAGAAAGGGGACACTGCCTCAGACCTATGGGGTGGGGAAGAAAGAGGTAAATTTAGGTGTTAACAAGAAAGCAAAATTTCCCTTGAAACCTGAATTTGCTTTTGTTACCACCACACAAGTGACAAAAGATGTTAGGCAGTGTTTGCAGGTTTGTTTTTTTATGAGCTGCCTTTATCCAGCAACCTGTGCAGAAGGACAAATTATTTTTAATTTTCAGCCTATCTTCCTTTCAGCACCGTCTCTTATTGGATTCAAAACTCAGCAGGGACTTAAATATTTCTCAGAACAAATACCTATCTTCCCAGACAACTTCTTCAGTCACTACTGCCCCAATAAAACATCTTCTGATTGAATTCAGTCAGGTCACTGCTGTCTATTGCCAGCACACTGTTTAATCACAAGTCTGGACTTTTACAAAGGACTCTTATTCCACCTCAGAGGCTGGTATATAGCACACTAACAAAGGAAAACATAGGAGCAAGCAATTTGGATTTCTGCATTATCAGCAACAGTAATGGAAAAATATGATTCAAAAGAACAAAAAGTTTTGAATCTTTTTTTCTTGGTTGGCTGTTTTTTTTCCCCTCCTTCAGCTTGATTGGTATTACTGATAGGAGGATTCCTCCTCTGGAAAATTTCTGCTTTACTAGTGCGAGAATGTGATTATGTGGGACAATGAGAACCCTGCCACTGTGCACCTGAGGGACGGCTCAAACCTTTACTAATGAGAACATATAGATTGAAATTCACAGTAGTGCAGATACATTTAACAATGTCATGTGAAGTGCCTTGAGCAAGTCTCTCCAGATCCTGTGTTGGAGATCAACGCAGATGTACAGCACATTTGGTTTATACACAAACTCTCATTTTTCCTTCTCAACATATTTCTTTCTGTATGCTTGTTTTGTTTTGCATTGTAAAGACAGTATGGCTCTCTCACTTTTAAGACCAACTATATTTTAATCTTGGGGAGCTATCCTTGACTTAGATCTTCAGAAGCTATCTCAGTGACTCACTGCTATTCAGTCAGCGTGCCAACAAAAATCAAGCCCTCTCCTGTAAGTCTGGCTTCACTTATTCAGGTGCTAAATAAAATGTTTACTGGCTTATTTTTCATTGCACAGCCAAGAAAGAAGGATTGGTTCATATGTGACAGAACTGAAGAAAACAGGTGTGGAATAGGTCTTCACAATAAAAGAAAATCCCTGGATGAACTCTTCTTACTTCCCAGTTGTGATGGAGTCTCCTGGCAACACAAGTACAGATGGCAGATTATTTCATTACTTGCTGCTACATCTGAGATTTCTGACTCTCAATTATCTTTTGTTGTATGGTTCCTTAGAGTTCCTTAGAGTTTAAGACAGTAAGAGTATTTCTAGTGGTGTGGAGGGTGGGTTGTGAATGCAGGACAGAGGTCTGTATAAGGAACAGAGGAAGACAAGAACTGAGGACAAGATAACACAGGATAGACTTGAAAGAACAGGGACTTGATACAGTACTTTCCTCTTCCCACTTCAGCACAGCTGATGTCTAAGCATCCCATCTGCAGCTACCTGGACTGAGGCAGCAACAGCAATGGTGAAGCTTATATGTAAAAGCAGAACACCCATCTCACTAGCTGATCACCAAAGCAACACTCTTTGCCATGCCAACCAGGTATTTAACCTGCTCTTAAAAACTCCAGTATGAGAGATTCCACAGCCTTTCTAGCAGTTATGTTTCAATACAGGAGACATGCTCAAGCCTCTTCCTTCAGACAAGACAGCCTGTAGGACTCCATCTGAACTGACAGAGCAAAGGAAAATCAAGCAGATGATGAGAACCATAAAAATACAGAGAACTTGAGCATTTCCAGGGGTCTCCTCCATCTTCACCTTCAGCAGGCAATCATGGAATGTGGTAGATGGATGGAGTGGAGCAAAGATAAGGAACTGGATCATTGAATTCTAGATTCTGATAAAGCTGAATCACAGAAACTAGCAGATTTCAACTTTGGGCCAAGACGTGGGACTATCAGGTCTAGGCTTCAGGCTCTTCTATTGATTTTTTTTTTAGCCAGAAATTATCTAGAGTCTCATTTCAACCAAATAGTAGATGCCTTCTGCCATCCAAACTAAACCAGTTAAAAAAATCCCAAGTAATAGGACTCAATTATCAAAACTGATTTATTCTTGGGACACTCAGAAGTAAGTGTGATAAAGATGTGTATTAACTAGAATTTACGTAGTAGAAATCTGTAATGCAACATGAATCTGGACTGCCTTAACCGGAGCATCTTTGGAACTTTTGAAAACAGACATAACACTACAGACACTGAGGTAGCTCATGCTGGTTAAAGCTATATTTTTTTGCATGATAGAGTGGGAATTTGAAAAGCTGGATTATCTTGATTCACAGCATGCATAGGGAAGTACTTATTTGCTGCAGTCATTTTTAATGCTGAAGCTGACTACAAAATTTAAATCTTAAAGTCAAAGTTGAAATATCAGAACAATTTAAGAGATAACTAGGCTACTTCCATTTTAGAAGGTGGATATATTTATGTCATAATATCTAATTGTTTTTGTGTTATTTATTCAAACATTCATAAAAGATTCAGCCACATAGCAGGGAATAGAGTTACAATGAATAATTGGCATTTTTTTATTCAGTGTAAATTAATTCAGGTCTCCAACCACTATGGGAATCAGTGTTATACATACAGTAAAAGGGCTGAAATGGAAGGTTAAGGCAATGCACCATAAATGTTCCCACTGAATATTTGAAACTTTTTTTCATTCCTATTAGCATAGATTATTCTGTTTATGGATGCTGGGGTGAAAGAAGATTCCTGTTTCTAATAAGAAAGACCCTCTTGTTCAGAAGGCTCATGAGGGAGACTTAGCAATAGACTTTGTAGGAATGCTTCACTCTAAGAAAGCTTTGATTCTCTCATTTAGGCCACCATCAATCATCACGTTGTAATCTGGCAGCAAGGGTGGTGGTGGATAATCCACCTGTTTCTTCTCTGCTACTATATAAACTACTAGATACAAGATTTTTTCCCAAGGATTATCCCTGCATAGCACTTAGTGCAGTGGGTTCTAAGCTCAAGTTGAAAGCTCCTAGACAAGACAGCACAAATAGCACAGAAATATCAATCAGGTAATCCAACAAGTAAAACAGAAATATCCAACCAGGCCACTCCTGTTAAAATACATTTCCACGACTCGAGCTGTGTACGTAGAATACACATGATGACTGATGCACATCTACCTATTACTTTCCACTGTTTCCTTCTTTCCCATTATTTTCATAATTCAGCTGCCTGGCTTTTAGTAATGCCTTGATAAAGTCTGTTGATTTTTCTCATACACTTTATAAGTGTCTCCAAGGGAAACCTGACATAACACCAAGATCGG
>JBCJKH010015284.1:0-41057 GCA_039877255.1 Loriculus beryllinus | reverse complement strand
CTATTTTCCATATTAAAGAGATGAGTTTTTTGCATGGCAGTGCCCTTCTGACTAATAACTGGATATAATGCCACTCTAAACAAATGCCTCAGATTGCAGTCTTTTATAAAAATGGCCACATGGATTCCTTGGGAAAATGTGGGGAGGTAAAGAATACTTCAGCTAAAACCTGATGTCATCCAACACTACAAAATACTTTTTTTTTTTTAAGAAAGACATTAGATACTTAAAATTGAAAATAAATGCAGTTAAGAGTGGTCCATGTAGTCCATGAACTGCTGTATAACTATGAGAATATTGGAATTGACTTCTTGCTTCAGGGGCTAAAACATTGCCTTCCTTAGTGTTCTTTCTACTCACTTCTTTTATAGTCCCTTTAAAAATCTTCAATAGAAAGCAATGGCATTTTCCCCAAACACCTGCATATGCTTAGATTGGCTGTAGATTTAATGACTTCCAGATACATGTTTGGGGATTATAGCTTGTGTTAAAACCCCACTGCTTTTTATATTTTCAAAGTATATTTGTTTTCCATCAGCCACAAGTTTGTTAACCAGAAAGACTTCTGGTGTTTATTGTCTTTGCTTGCTGTAAAACTCATGTCCTCAGAAGGGCGTCTGACTTGACTTGGTGTGGTTTTCTGTCCCAACCGTCATTGGAAATGCAATCCATTAACATTTGATATCTTGACATTTCAATTGACCTCTCATTTGCAAAGCGCAGTGGTATTTTTTGTGGCCTTTTCATCCTTGATTATACATGGAATAGGAGTGACTGTTTCTACTGACTGCACTTTAAAAATATCTTTGTTTTACCAGCTGGAGTGGCACCTTGTTTTTCCCTCCCTGGATGGACCTCATTCTGCATGGAAGGTTTGAGGTCTAAGCAAGTCATGCAAAGCCAGAGGATTTTCTTATTGACTCACTAAGCAGGAGGGCAAGCAGGTCAGACTCCGAGGGTCACTTAATGTATGCTGTAATTGCAGTAAGCATAAACAGATCTTTTGCTCCTGTTGGCAAAGGCGCAGGCCAGGGGGGTAGGTCTGAAGGTTGGTTTGTTTTCAAACAGTCTAGTAAGGCATTTGTAACCAATAGAGGTACGAAAGTGGTGTTGTGCTGTTGGCACGTATGCTTGGCTGTTCCACTGCAGGGTATCTCCTGTCCTGTATTTAAAAAAGGAAGAAACAAAATATGTCATGTCTAGGTTGCAAAAGCCTCCCCTTCATGGATAATTGCATGGGAGGAAGGCCATATATACATATGTACATGTTTATATACGCATGTGTGTGTACATATATACGCACGTATATATGTACACACACATATGCACAGGCACCTGTGGACCTGTGTGTATGTGTGCCTAAGGGACATTTACTAAAGGACTTAAACCACTTTTAAAGAAGCAGAAAGCCCAAAACCTGCTATAGGTTCTCATTCACAGTAGACCTCCTAGGCAGTTTACACACTGCCACCTGTTAGTCTCTGCTTCTAAACCTTCCTTCCTGTTATTTCTCTTCAGACTATTTCTGGAGAACTACTAAATCAGCCAGTACCAATTCAATTAGTTCTAAAAATCCATTATAACATAGTGCCTAAACTGCCTGCCCATATTCATTTCTCAAAGAAATCCATTCATATTTATGTTTTAATACTTTAAGTCTAGCATGCAAAAGCACCCAAATCCCCAGCAGAAATCCAGGAAAAAGCCTGCTTACAGGCAATTATAGACAGTGTTCTTTGTGATCCTTCATGATCCTTTGTGATTTGCCTGTGATCCTCCTAGTCTGTCTGCTTAGGACAGACTAGGCATCTACACAGGTGCAGAGTTCAGTCAATGGAATCAGTTTGTTGCAGCAGCAATAAAGTCCCCCCAGAAATTCCCAAAAACCCCAAGTGCCACTGATTCTGCAGATACAGCCACGTGAAAGAGTCTGTACAGACATGCAGTACTCACAGCAGGGTCAGCAGCTGGAGCATCACTGTGAAAACCAATATGTATATGCTCCTGTTGATTTCTAGTGAGTTTTATTTAAGGAGGCTACATTTCCTCAGCAGAATGTGAACTCTAGAAATGTTGCGAAGGATTATTTTACTCTTACAAGTTAAAGGTTAGTGTTGGAAATGGATTATAGAACTGCCGCTTTTAAACTGTTTGCAAAGAAATGCACATATTAAATCCTTTTTGATGATATCACATTAATCCCCAAATACTGATTTTTATGTAAATTTTGACTCTTGCAAAGCTCTGACAATTCAGCTATCCCCATGTGGTTTTATCAGAGCTCAATTGCTCCTTTAGATCTTTTGCCTTTTTGCAGTACCTTTTGCTTTATTCCAAAGTCATCATGGCAGCTGGAAGATGTATTTTAGACATAAAATTATAAGTCTATTTAATATTTTGCCTTTATTTTCTGAATTTATTCCTCTGACACATCTTGTTAGATGTATTTTTATCAGTCCAAAGGATAACCACAGTAGGGCTATTTTTATTTCTAGGAAAATGATGCCTGATAACTACTGGCAGGGCCCAAAACACTAAACCAGTCCTGTTCCAACCACAAAAGATATTAAAAGTCTGTAGCCTGTGGTAATAAGTTATAATTTAGTTGACTAGCATTTTGTTTGCACTTAAAACTGTACAAATGAGTCACATTGGCTAAGCCCTGAAATACAAAATAGTTTGTGCTTTATTAAGGTTTTCAGCTTCCACCACGACAGGTTCCCAGAGAGAACACACATTTTTCAAATGGGCACAATGCATTTTTATAGTGAAATGCTTCCGACTTGATTGTATAATTTATAGTAGATTGTTAAATTACCACATGTCCTGTGTAGTGCACAGTGTTTGCTTACAAGACAATGAGATGAACAGACTCTGAGAGCTCATTCATCTAATCTCTTACAAATCTGAGCACACACTATCAATACCAAGCACCGCTGGCTGTATCCAGCCATGAGGCGCCCCTCAGCTGCCAAGCCCGGCATGTGGCTCAGTACCCATCACAGAACTCCACACAGCCACAGAAACCTTCTCTTTTGTGTATTTTTACTTACAGAGATATGTATATGCCTGTTGACCAAAGCTAATCTTGCCTTTGTGCACAGTTTTCCAGGAGTCTGTCTTACAGCTGGACAAAAATAAGTATTTTCACTGTAACTGGGTCACTTTTGTTGTTTTTCAAAACAATGTTTTTACACCTTCGTTGTAATACTGCTTGTCAAGTTTAAATTTAGGTCAATTTTTTAAAGCTAAAAAATGTGACAGTTTGAGCCAAACAAAACCCTTTTTTTTTTTTTTTTGCCTGATTCCTTATTTTGACAGAAAAAAATGCTATTTAAGGTCAATATTGTTTTAGCATTTTTATCACGTATCTGCTGCTGATTGAAGGAGTACCCATTCTTCTCCCCTCACTCATTGTGTAGTTTTCATCATTTAGATTTTGTATTTGTCTTTCTTGGTTATTATTTTTCATTTTAAGTTACTTAGCAGTTATTCAAACAGTTATTCTAAGTGTTTGAGTTGGGCATTGTATTAAGTAACAGCTGGTTTCTAACTGCCTGTGATCTGTTTTTAAATTAACACTTTAAAAATGTGCTTCTGATAATTAAGATATTACAACAAATGCTAACAAAAATGTATAAAAAGCCTCATCCTGGTAAGAACAAGAGGACCTATCCTGCCGGTTTCAGTACAGCTGGCTGAATCCAGCATAGGAACCTGTCTTCAGATCTCATGCCCATGAATTCCACTATTATTCCCTTTTTGTTCTGCTTGAAGATAAATAACCAGAGCAAAACTGTGAATTGTGTTAGTGTATGGATAGGACTTCATGATTTATTTACTTTCTAGCATGTGCTAGACACTATCCAGATGAAGATCCCTGGTTTGGAGAGCCTGGTAAGAGGCAGTAGATAAAGCTACCAGGCAGTGAGGTTTAACTGGAGCTGTCAACAGTAGCTTTGAAACCTGGAGGCCTGTGTCTGTTCTCTTTTGGACTGCAAAGCTCCACTGGCATTTCTCCTGATTTTACCTTGGTGTGACAGGGGAGGATGAAGTTTTCTTGTTCTTTTTGGTTTCTGGTCTCACCGTAATATATCTGGTAGTTTTCCTCTGCCTTGTGGAATCATAAAAATAGGGCAGAGTAAAGCTGATCCTCCTTGCTATCACCTTTTATATACCCCCCAAAGTGCCTGCCATGCAGCTAAACGTCCTTCACTTTGGCAGTAAGTGAAATAGAAGAAAAACAGGTGTCTTCCAAGCGTTTTTCTTAATACAAGTGCAAAAAAAAAAATAAAATAAAAAGAAAAAAATTATCTTGTGCTAAGTGAGAGAAGTAGAAAAAAAAATAATCCAGTCATTTAGGATTGATGAATACAAAAGAAAGGAAAAAGCTAGACAATGTTTCAGGAAATAACACTGCTACAAGGTTAATTTTGCCTAGTACAACATTTCCTAGTATTGAATTGCCTGATATACTCCCTCAGGGATTGCTCCTGCGCTTGCAATAATCGAGGCTGATTTTATTGGAAAATCACCTCTGGATGAGAGACGTACTCTAGAGAGAACTTTGCATGGGTACAAATAGGTTTTTGGTGCCAGTGCCATGTTGCCCAGGCCAGCACAGTTATGGTTCCCAATCTGTCTGTGCATTCAAGCAGCAAATTCATTAGCAACCCTTCTGGCAGAGTAGAAAAATAGACATATTAGGGAAATTTACTTTAAATTGTTTTCAGGATTTGTTGGATAACAGTTCAGTAATCAAATTGTGCCTCCTAACAAGAGCATTAAATATTTTTATTAATAGTGGCAGGGAAGCTGCAAATATTCCTTTAAGTGCAGACCCCTTTACCGTAACACTATGTGACTTACAGAGATCATGGATGAAAGAAGAGATTAGAATAGCTGGAGCAGGGGTGGTTGAAACGTCGAGGCTGATCTTTGGTTTGTGCTGTATGTCAAGGCTGTGTTGAGTCATGTGGCTCTCACATTGCAGATGCAGTGTATGTTCAAGTATCTGCTCACCCATCACACCCTGCCAGTTCACTGGCTCTTTAATTGTAGAAGTGGGCCCTATCTCGACAGCGCTGTGCTCTCTCTAACTATGGGACCTAAGTTCACATACATGTAGCGGCTTCCAGGCCTTGTCAAGTGGAAACTGAGCATATTGTAAACAGCATGTTTTGCCTCCAGCTGGAGGAGGGACATGTGGAATGCATATGGGCTCTACACTGACCTTGGAGCGACTTTGAGCATGGGGAAGCTGGGGGAGTGTGGGGAAAAGGCTGATTCAGAGAGACAGATGAGCGAGGAAGAAAAATCAAGGAGATTGGCATAAGGTCAGTGGAAAAAAATCTTTCTAAATTCAGCAGGAAGAATTCTTACACTCAAAGCCAACACTGAGCCCTTATAATCAGGCTTGTCTGGCCACACACCAACAGTAGTGAGAGAAGAAAATACTGAATGCAGCTTGCAAGCTGAGGAATGTGCAAAAGCTGGTGTTCTGCTGGGGAGAAAATGAGCATGGACTGGATTTATTAAAGGAATTGCCTTAAACTCCAGGAACTGGCAGGGTTAAAAATTAGGATTGTGAAAAATTATCTGTTTCCTAATTCCTTCTTGTCTCCATGATTGTTTCACTGAGGAGAGCCACCCTGGGTATCAATCATAGTAAGCTATTTAGACACAGAAATAAGTAACATGTGGCTTAGCACTTTTGGGTCTAGCAATCAAGTAGCAACCTTCTGCAGTACAACTGTAGTTTGGTTCCCAGTGGGCTTCACTTTGATGATTAGATATATTGAGTTCTCTGTGTCATTCAAAGCAGGATTTCATACAAGTTGGTGTTAGCTTCCTCTCACTTCATTTCAATTTTCAATAACCGGTGTCATCACATGTAGCGGTTTCTTCGTAATGGAACTTCATGTCGAATCAGATTTGTCTTTCAACTGCAAAAGCGCTGTGAAAAGTCTTCAGAAATACTGATCTCTGGAATAATTGTTACTGGAGTGAAGTCAGAGAGATATTTATTTATTTCTCCAAAAGATGCTTAGGTACTCAGTCCCCAGATTGTTCAGGAATATGTTTAGTGTTGCATTTTGGGATGGCATTAACATTCTTTACAGAGCCCTAGACACTTACTGAAGTCGTTGTTGTGCCAAGTTAGTAGATAACATTTGTTCAGTCATATTTGAAACCCAAACTATGATATTTAAGCCAACTTCTGTGTAAGTGGACTTATATCCCAGGAGAATTTGGACTTCAGGTATTAATTGATCCCTCTGTATTTCAGCACAGCAGCTATTAAATACTAATGTACTTCACTGTCCGAGAGCTGCTACTTCCCTGGTACTTACCTTCTCTCCATCAGCTCAGCCCTGTCTCTGGGTGGCAGAGAGGTGACTGTGCAGGCAGATGGAGGGAGCCAAGTGCTTTGCCCACTGGATGATGAAGGCATGGTCCCTCCTGGAGCTCAGGGTATAGTGGAGAGAGGGCAGAAACTCCAACAGCCCAGAACATGCATTGTGGCGAGCATAAACACTCAAGTATCTGTCTATTCTGTTCTGTCTGTTCTGTCAGGTATATTTCTGGAGAAATTCAGTGTCTTGAAGAATCTACTCATTCCAGGGCTTGAAGATACACCTACCCCACAGGCTGCAATCTCAGTCTCTCATTGATGCCTCTTCTTCATATGATTTCCAAACTGGTGGTACTCTTTGAAGGTCCACCTGTGTCACACAACCTGTACATTGAGATTTATCTGACAGCTTGCCATAAACCACCTCCCCTGCATATGGATTGTACCAGACAGTGTAATAGAGCAAGCAGTGTTTGTAAAAAGTAGATTCTGGATCACACATTCACAATGAAGCACTTGCTGTTATTCACAATTAGTTTTAATATGCTGTGAGAAGAGCGACTGCAGATGGGTGTCTCCCAGCTTTATAAGCCTGACATTCACCAAGCAGCAAAGATGAAATGGCTGTCTGTAACACATACTCAAGACTGCCCATCCCATAGTTTTATTTCTTGGCAGTTTCCTGCAATTTTGTGAAATATTTTTTTAATGTGACTTTAAAGTCACTTCAATTACACAGTCATTATAAGTTTTGCCAAGGTTGACTATGGATCGTTTTGTGTTCATTAGAGCACAAAATTAGAATTTTCATTGCAGCAACTGTAAACAGTATTGGCTCAAAGGAGTCAGACTCTTTTCCCTCCATAAAATCTTGGATAAGCTATAACTGAGGACTTCCATAGGGTTTTGACAGATTTTATTTATTTATTTTTTAACTGCCTTCTGGGTTGTTGGATTTTTTCTTCTTCTCCCAAGCCCTTGATATATTTGTTTAACTGAATAGCCAGTTCCCATTAAAATGATGACATTGCCTCAATGTGCATGAACAAGCAGGTGCAGTCAGTTTCTAAGGCTGTGAATATGTTATTTCTTCAACTTCTTAAATGTTACAGCTTGGTGCTTGTCATTTTAGACCCAGTCAGGGTTGTATAAGCCATAAATGGTCTTCAGGAAATAACTGTGCTTCAGGAAACACTTCATCTGCTTAAGTCCCACTAAGCCACATTAAGCTTTCACTTAAATAATCTCAGTGTTTATTACTTAAGTAATAATTAAAGTTTCTATTTAATATTCTCATGAATTTATGGATATGTATGATTGAATTTGCTTGTCATACTGATGAAAGTATAAAGAAATTGCTTCAAACCCAATAGTTTTATGTATGCAAAAATAAAGCAAACAGGAAGTAAGTCCAGCAAAGAGAGTTTCAAGCAATGGAGAAAAAATAGACAGTTTTCAGTAAAGTCCAGTCTTTCAAAAGCTGCCTGGAACAGGTTAAGACTAGGACTACCTCTTCTGGATTTAGAAAAACAAGTAAAATCCAGGAAAGCATCTTGGAGAGAAGGAGATTATGGTTTTTGCTTGAATTTTTATAGTAATGTCTTGTGGGTTAATTTAACCTTCTTATTGCTGATTTAACTCACTAGAAACATTAGTGTTTTAAGTAGTCAGAAAGTAGAAAACAGAACCAAAATGTCTCATCTGATAGCTTCTTAGGCTGAAGGTGAGCCTATGCTGCTAAACTTTCCTCCTCTGTCTCATACGATTAGGGAGTTTGTGTTGCTCCTCATTTGTGCTTCACTTGGAGGAATTTCCAGGCTTTGTTTTTAACCTAATGTGCATTTACAAGGAAGGAGAGACGACAGAGACTATTAAGAAAGTAGCAAAAAAGTTCAACAGACACCCCTGTCAGAGCTTGCATAGCAGCAATCCCCTGCTGTGCTCCTATAGGTTCACTGAGTGCATGTGCTTCTCTTTGTATGTGGCATTCTTGTGTCTTGCCAGTGGAATTCCCAGTTCTTGGAATTATGTTTTTTTAGATATAATATGCCATGAGAATGTCATTCAGAGTAAGATATGTCAGTGCACGCACCAACAAGCTTTATCAGCTTATACCTTCTAGCAAAACCTGGAGCTGAAGTGAATGGGGACAGCAGACATACAGCGAAGGCATATCTCTTCTCAAAGAAATGTGTTTAACAAGATTATGTACCATTTGCATTCCAAATTTGCAATTAGCACCCCAGGAACACACAGTGAAATCATCCAAGTGGCAGATAATGTCTTAGATATATGTAGTTATACTTTTGTAGATTAAACACACTATTAGATACGTGGTAGCACAGCTACAGTAATACATTTTATAGAAATCAGTGTAATCTGAATAGCATGAGAGCTCATTGAGATGATTCTCTTACTAAACCTGTGAAGTATGATGTTTGTGAACGCAGTGTGCACATGCAGGAATGCAAATTACTAAGTGGAAAGATTAGCAAATTGTGGATTGTGGAAGGCTTACTGTATATTGTAGAAAATTTTCCTTCAACACATATATAAAGGTTTGATTCCGCAACTTTATTCTCAACCCTATAATTTTACACTAGCTGGCATAAATTAGCAAGCTAGAGGTCTAAATATATGTGTCTGACATGCCTCTCAAAAGAACTAACAAGATAAATGCACATGGTGAAACAGGAGTAGTATGTGTAAAATATCTATGCTTTTCTGCACATAGGTTACATTTCAGTCAGGTAAAGGAAAGAAAAATCCTTCAGCTGCAGTTTATCTGTGTTGTTTGTAGTCTTGGAGTTACCTGAAGGTGTTTCTTTTTAACTTCAAGGACTTTCAGCCTGTAAAGAAACTGGCATTCCTTCTCTACGAAATGTGATAATTTCTGAATCCAGACAGTTGCTTACTTGCATTAATGTGCTCAGTGGTCTGGTGGAAATCAGTAAAATGGTGAGGCACAGTGAAGGGGGAAGGTTGGCCTTCCACATTTATTTATTCTGGATAAATGGTGCCCATTAATCTATCAGGAAAATATGGAATTAGCAGGGAAGAAACCACAGTTACAAATTTGGCTGTTGCTAGCATGCACAGATGGTCTTTCAGTGTTTTAAGATTTTCCAGTCTTTTGATACTGATACCAACATTGAAAAGTAGCCCATGCACCGCTAATGTTTACCTAGAATAGCCATAGAAAAATAACGTTGTGTATTTTGGATTGTTCAATCTCCTCTCCGTGTATTTGCATTAGTTTTTTAATCTTTAAGGTAAACTTTTTATGCTCTGTTTGTCTTTGGTTATTTTAAGAAGCATAACTGGTGTATGATTTCCTAAAGTAAGACAGACAGAGAGACAATATATCCAGACAAAGGCATTAGCAAGAAAGAGACTCTTACATGTGAATTATGTTGAACAAAGTTTGCAGGTTCGTAGTCCAAATTGCTTTACAGCTAGTATGCTTCTTTGTAAAGTGGTGTTCTCAAAATGGAAGTTGAGTTCCCCCTTGACAGAGTGTTGTTTATTTGTATTCTGCTGACAAGCACTGATTTTCAGGCACTGAGCTTCACTAAAGCTGGGAAACTGACCCTGGCCATGTCTCTATTCAGTGTTTCAGGGCATGAAGTCAAGACGGAAGGATGATATCATCTGCTTAATTTGCTTTCGTAGTGTTTGGTTGAATCTTTAAAGACCTTGTTGATATATTTCACAGAGAAAATCACAGAATAATTCTTGCCAACTTTACTTTGAGTTTATTTTCAGCTGACTCAGAGGGTACAGTGCCTTACTGACTGTTCTGAAATGTGCCTTCTGCAGTGCTGTGGTTGTGTACACAACCCGTATGTGCACAGAACAAAGACATCTTTGACTACAAACAGGCCAAGGTGCTTTGTATTAAAAATCTCTGCACTACAGATTTTAATCTGGTGAAAATAGATGTGAGATGCAAAAGTAAGGTAAAGTCTGAGATGTGTGACAGGAACACTGTATGCTGCTATCTCCAATGTATCCAGGTATATAGGTCTCATTTATATAGATCTGTATGAAGATGGATAGACAGACAGACATCTGGACAGTCAGGCGGAGAGGTGGATATGGCTATCTGAATAAGGGTATATAGGTATGCTTCTAAAGTGTTTTTGTTTTTAAGTGAAACAGGGTAAATGAACGCTGTCTTGCCAGTATCTACCAATGAGAGAAATATTCCTGCAGTATTAAATTTTAGGTGCTGATGAGAAAATTTTCTAATTATGTTCAGCAGAAATCTTTTCAGCGTCTGGATACCATACGACAGACTTAGAAGCACCTTGCTGCTTTAGACGGTAGTTCCCATCCTTGATGCACATAGCCAGAGGTCATATACCACCTTAGAAAGAGAACTTGGTTTTGTTTTACAAGCAGGGATGTAAAATGTAGAGTTTTATTTGCCAGCTTGCCAACAGCCATCTTGGGTAAACAAGTACTTTAGGTTAAGCCATACCTGTCATGAAGGGCAGAAGAATTAGGCCATATATTTCGCAAGCTACACTTCTGGTTATTCATCCCAAGAGGATGGTTGCTTTTTTTGCACCCACCTGATACTGTTGACTAATGCTTAGTGTGTAATCCATTATAACCATCTGATTTTTTTCTGAAAACCTACCTCCTTAGTCATTCTCAACCTTGTATTTTTGCTGTTGAATTTTCCCGATAAACTGTGCTACTTTGCACTTAGAATCAACTAGGTCTGAAGAAGACCTTTAAGATAAAGTCCAACTTGTCTATACTGAATTTTATCCTGTTTCTTACTTCTGCTTCATGTGGAGGGTGTTTCATACCTCCACTTCTTACTTCAATGTCTTACCTCCACTTCATGAGGATAATTTTATATTATGACCCATCCTCCAAGATACTTGCACATCTTCTCTCTTATTTGCTACTTTAACAAGCATACCTCCCTGTGCTCTCATCTGCACTGTTAATATCCATGTCTATTGTATAGCTACTGTAGCAGTAGTTAGACTTTAGTCTTGACAGATATTTCTTGCCGGATCTGTAATAAAAATGAGATATAATATTGGTGATAATTTGGGCAATTTATCTGATGATCATAAATAGCTTATCAGAATGGATCAAGCCTTTAAAATCTTGAAATGGCTGCTCATCTTGAAGGGCTTCTTGTGGAAGTCTGAAGATCGTGAAGGGTATGAACTATTCAGTTCTTTTGTGTATATGTGAAAGTTTCATTTAGCAAGCCACAAAAATGCACAAATAACTCAGTGCAACACATTTCAAAGTCCCTCACCAGCAATTAAAGGCTCAGCAGTTCTGATTGTTTGCTAACGCACCACATAAGAATTTTATGAAATAATGCCCACCGTCAGTGTTCCTGCAGCACTGGCAGTTTTTCAGTTTTATATGTTCCTATTTTGTCATGGAGATTGTATTGAGAAAAATCCTAAATTTCCTTCTAGTCTACATGACATTTAGAGGGTAGTGTGGATCGTAGACTACTTGGGACAGAGATGCAAAAAATGGAAGTGACAGGAAGCGGAGATGAACAAGTCAGACACCAGGCTAGACTAAGAAATGAGCACACAAGGTTGTTGTGTAAGCAAAAGCTGACCCTGGTCAGTTCTAACTAACGTTATCTTCACTTATTCCAGATATTGCCAGAGGAATTTCTTCATTTCTTTAATATCAACAAGCAATTCATCTAGACTTCACTCAGCAGTCACATACAATCATATCATCACTCATGCACACACTCCAAAATTCATGCATACATTCAAGAATAAAGCTTTGTATCTAATAATATATGTAGAGGATTGTTCCAGATGTATACTGTAGCATGCGTACTTCAGCTTCTCTTTCAAAAGGAGCTGTTTTATATTTTTTAAAAACATATGATTGCGATATATCAAATGTTCTTTTAATCACTGCTCTAAAAGTCTGTTTGCAAGGTAAAGGTTTCCACACCTTTTATCCTGTGTCCTCCACTGCATTTATCCATTCCTCTCCCTAGCTTGTACTAGGTGTATAGAGACCGCAGTTCTGCCTCTGCTCCACAAGCTATCTCAGACCCTCACTCTCATAGGAATTCACTAGTATCTGGAGCACACTAGCACAGTTGTATTCACTTGGGCACATGTACAGTGCTGTTCACATGTTGTCTACATCTTCTAAACAAAATACCCTGGAACTCAGCTCCCAAGCTCTGTTGGGTCATTCTCCTGCTCTTTGGGTGTTCTGTACTGCATTTGTGCATACCTGATTGCTTAATTTTGCTTTTATCGAAATTACCTGGCCCATCTGCACTAACATTTGCCAGAGTAAAGGCAGAGCCATGGGCTTGTGGTTTGACCCAGAAGAAGTTTGTCATTCTCTGCATAAAAGCATTTCTAACTCACTTTTATGCTGTAACTCCATCAAAGATTATTTTTTCTTGGTCCATAACTGTTGTACAATGATCAGGCTTTTAAAGACAAGTGTGTATCTCCAACACCAAAACCCAAAGAAGTTACTTTTGTTGTCAGCTTTCTAGTGTACCCAGGAGAAAATCTATCCTCTACCATCCTCAGAAGTGAGAACTCAGGGAACAATCTTACATCCATTTTTCCATTTAGGTTCTCAAGTGCCTTTGTGTATTTGCTCTGACCTTATGGTGGGAAGAGTTACAAGTTACGAACAGTCATCTTCTCCGTATTTTTCCTGTGACCATAATTCAGTGGAATGGAAACATTCCAAAACAATTAGAAACACAGTCCATAAGCAACCTGCACTAAAAAGTTTGGTGTAAAACACTGACCTTCTTTAAAGAGGCACCAAGAAGATGGGCTTGCTGAAAGTTCTGAATCTGTTCTTCATAAGCTTTACACTTTGTTCGTATACTGGACTGCATCTTAAATATAAACCTATCATCAGGTTTAGCAAATCAATACTGTGAGAGTGTGAAATGGTCCCCAGAAATCTCCAGAATGCCATTTCACAGTAAAAGCAATTGAAAAAGAAGCTGCAGTGGAATATCTTATGAGATAGCCATTTAGATCACAAAAGGATCATAAAAGTCAGAAGCAGTTTGTTTGAAGCAAGGTTCATAATATAACCATACAGAGCTTGCTGGAAAGAAAGGAAAATTGCAAACCAATTTGTGGTTACAGCTTTTTCTGTCAATTCTACAGGGATTTAAAACTTGTAAAAGGTGGAACTTCTGCCATCTTACATTGCTCAACTAGAAAGAGATAGCTATAATCATAGTAGCTGAACAAACAGCAGTTATTGAAAGGCAGTATAGTCTTCATTAACTTCAAAGCAATTAGCACTTCTTTGGTTCATTTACTACTGAGCAAGGTGGTGTCAGGCAGCAACATTTGTCAGTAATAATCTGAGCATCTTTTGAGGCTTGCCTTCCTATATTCTCATAATATTTTGTCAGTGAAGTTTTGCTACTTCATGCACAATAAAGGCAGTAATGAAAGTAATGTTTCTGTGAGCAAACACCACCTGAGCATGCCACCCTGCTTCAAGCATTTTTCATCACGTAACTACAGATTTCTTAAAAGACGGTTGCGTTCCAGTGCAGGGCAGTAGGAGCAGAGTGTTCTGGAGGAAGTTTTGTGTCACAAAGCAAAAAATAACCCACCATAAAATCAATTCATTTTGTCACTCCCATTCAATTCCACAAGCGTCTGTGCACACCCTTTGAATTAACATGTAATCTTTGTTCTTCAGTTAGAGCTAACAGATGCCCTGGCTAACTAGAATGGCTCAGGTCAGATTTAAAACAATCCCTCCCATGGTTGGAAACTTAATTAGGTTGCAGTTACAAATCCTTTAATACATATTTTTTTGAATCTTTATGAGTCATTGTTGATTAGAAGCTAATATGGAACCAGTCTACCTTCTTCTTTGCTTCCTTTATTAAAAAAAAAAAAATCTAAACAATAAAAATAGTTTCTGTTTATTCTTCTGATAGCATTTCTCTTTAAAGAGTGGCATTGCTTTAATAAAGATATAGGAAATGAAATTTCAGCTATGTTACCTTCAATCAGATTACTTTGGACAAATGAAAAGTAACACTGCCTTCTTTAATAGCATTAGAAGAATTGATGTTGCACAATTCTTTTCAGATCGCAGCGCACTGAAGATAAAGGCCTGGTGCCATTTACCCTTTGGTGATACCCCTGTGCTGTGTCGCTGGGAAATGTCTGTTATGGATGCAGGAGGTGGAGAGTTAGCGTGCTGCCATACACTGGGAGCCTTCCCATTTTCCTGGCTGCTGTCACCATAGGTGAGGCTAAAGCCCAGGACAGGAAGTACAGCCAGGACTGTTTAGGTACGCAGCTCTTTTGCCTAGTGATGCTCTCCACAGTACTGTAAATGGACTGGGAGATAGCCTTGGCTCTCCTGCATCACTTCAACATCCAAGAGATGATGCAGGATTGTTCAGTTATGGAGGATCAAGTTCTAATTACAGTATCTTTAAGTGGTGGTTGTCTTAAAGAGTTCACATCTGTATAATGGAGTGAAAACACATAGGCTGAATTTTTTCTGTTACCTTCTAGATGTCTGACATGGCCCATTGCAAGGAAGCCTGGCTAGTGAGCTCTAGGACTGCCTGGCTGTTCAGTAGTTTTTGCTGCCTGCCTCTGTGTAGTATCATCAGAGTCCCTTCTTCATACAGATACACAGCTGCTGTCATGCTGGACTCCTCAGGCACCAGGCATGAAGCAGAACAGGCCTATGACAGCTCTGCAGTGGGACATGCCATTACCTCAGCATTGAGTTAACATGAAGTCATGCTCTTAATTTCCTAAACTACTGCTCTTCTCAGCAGCTGAAATCCTGGACTGTAAAACACTAAATGACTGCTTGAAGTGATTAGACATTATTTATCTACATTTAGGAATAACACATTTCATTAATGTCATCATTTACTTCATGTATTGGAAAGTTATTGGGCTCTTTGGGCGATTTCTGTTCCAGGAAGTGAGCATGGCATTTTTTGTCTTATACAACCCCCATTTAGCTCTCAGAACCTGCCTTCTGGAATGCTACTTCTTTTTTTTTTTCAGTTTTGCACGTATTCTTGTGTCTGAAACAATGAGAAAAAATGCACATTAAAACATCTGTTCTAATCCATTTATCAGAGAGGGACAGTTACAAATAGCACCCCACCAATTAATTAGCAACGTTATTCATCGTATAAACTCAAATCATGCTAAGGCAGCTTCTTTTCCTTTGCTTGATTTGCACCATTTTTATCATCTTATGTGACTGATGCTGCTGAAATAGATTTCTCAACATTGCTCATAAAGACAAAGGCAAATTATCTTTTTCCCCAAGTGAGTGTTAACGAGCAGGAAGCTGGTGTTCATCATCTCTGCCACTTCTTTCAGTGTCCCTTGTTGCAGGCTGGAAAAATAGAAATCTTAATTACTAAATGCCACTAGATAATCCTTTGTCCTGGTTTGCAGGTAGCCTCTCCTAGCAGAGGGCCATTGGTCTCTGTTATCAGGAGCAAGGTCAGTGCAGTGCTGCAGCTGATGGGCTGGCTAACCAGTGTGTGAGAGGAGTTCATAGTGCTTCATAATAGCAGCAAATATTTCTGGCAACTTAAAATCATCTTCATGCTGGAAGCAAAGGGACAAATGCCACTGATGGCTGGTCTGTCATTACGGACATAACACACAGCTCTCAAATAGTGTAAAGCAGCGTATCTCCATTTGCTTCATTAGATCAACATCTTTTTTATACCAGTGGAGGGTTTGTCCCATGAATCAAAACCTCTTCTGGTGTGTGTCTGTTGATTTCTTTGGAGTTACCACAGTAGAGAATTGTACTTAAAAGCATTGCAGTGTCCTGGGTTCAGCAGTAGCAGTCATTTTTCTCCTTCTTAGTAGCCAGTGCAGTGCTATGGTTTTGATTTTCGGCCTGGGAACAGTGTTGATAACACTGATGTTTTTAGTTGTTGCAAAGTCCATGTTTAGTCTGACTAAGGACTTTCTGAGTCTCATGCCCTGCCAGGGAGTAGGGGAAGCTGGGTGGAAGCAGAGACAGGACACCTGACCCAAACTAGCCAAAGAGGTATTCCATACCACAGCACATCATGCCCAGGATGTAGAACTGAGGGCAGTTCCTCAGAAAGGCTGAATCACTGCTTGGGTCAGGCTGGGTATTGGTCAGTGAGTGGTGAGCGGTTGTATTCTCTTCCCTTCTTATTTCCCCTATCATTATTATTATTGGTGGCAGCATCAGTGATTTGTGTTATACCCTAGTTACTGGACTGTTATCTCAGCCCGTGGGAGTTACATTCTTTCGATTCTCTTCCCTATCTCTCCGGGAGCTGGAGGGGATGGGGGGAAGTGAGCAAGCAAGTTGCATGGCTAACTGGGCTTAAACCACAACAATAAGGGATAAAAAAGAAGAAATTTGGAACTCAGGAAACAAAAATCATAGCTAGGAAGTTATTTACTTTATCAGCTTCATAGAAAATACATTATCATTCAAATAAAAGGCACAGGCAATAACCATTGTACTGTTCACAGAAAAATAAAACAAAGACTAGAAGGTGTTAATTGGAAAATACAGGCTCCTTTTGCTGATAAACTGAACTCTGGATGAGTGTAGAACATGGGAAGCTTGAAGAGTATTTGATTATACTACAAAACAGTACAGGAAGAGAAGGAAACATAAGGTTCTTAAAAGTAGTGCCAGAAATCACCTGCATATTTCCAGACACATTTTTCCAAGAAATGGAAGTTTTATATTTAGTTATTTACTTATTTATAATTTTATTCTGTTTTGCAGATAATGTTAACTTTAAAGTTTATGGATTGACTGAGCTGTTCATCATATTCTAATGTAAATATTAACTTTGTTTCTGAAGTTTGATTTAAAAATAAGATTATTTTGAAACCATTTTACACTCTTATCAGTTGTTCATGCTGGCAAAATAGTCTTTAATACATGAATGCCAGAGGTGTATTCCCTGTCTGGAATCTTTTCCAAGGTGCTATTCATTACCTCTAAACCCTTATACAAAAAATGAGATCTCTGAATAAGATCTTTATAATGTTTGTTTATGGGGGTTTCTCGGTTTGTGGGTTGTTTTTGTTTTGGTTTGGTTTTATTTTTTTGTTTTTGTCCTGTACAATTTTATTCCTAATTAAAAAAAAACCTATCATATATTATAATCTATTCTTAAATAGTAATCTTTAAATTAATGTTTTTAAAATGGATAACAAGAGATTGGACATTTTTAACGAAATTAGAAGGAATTCTCTTGGTAGGCATGTTCTCTTCAATCTTTCTCCTGAAATAAACTCAACTTATTGAACACTGCACAACAATTTATGAATTTGAATGGTCAAAATTGTGTCTGACCACTGGGGACTTGCAATGCAATATGAACTATGTCTCCTGACTGGCAAACTCCATTTAATTTCTCTCCTTTTCCCTAGGAATAAATGTTCCAATACTTTCTAGCTTGTGACCTTAGGGAGTGACTTACTTGAAAGTCAAAGTTAACAGAGGTAGCAATTTAAGAGAGCTTAGTTACTGCACCAGATTTATAGTCCAATGTTATAGGCAAAAAAAATGGATTTAGCTGTAATTAGGAAAATGAGATAGCGAAATCACTACCAGAAGAACGTTGAGAATCATGCATAGAAAAAGATAGATATAGCAATTTAAAAGTTATTTGAAACCATATTCTGTATTAGCTATTCTTAGCTGGGGGCAAATATCTCAATTTCCCCTGGCAAAATTGTTCTTCTTCATATAAATAATAAATATTCATTGATTCACCAACTTGAAACCATTTTATTAAACTCATGTTCACCACTTTCTTCTTCAACTCACATTTAACTATCTCCTCGGTTTCTGTGTTATGTTGGACATCCGTAAAAGGATGGAAAAAACAAAGTGTATACAAAGTGTATATACCTCTCACTGTTATTAAAGTGGTTGGGAGCTATAATAACCAAAATTATATTGCTCTTATATACAAACTCAAATTATTTTTATTTAAAACTTAACATAAAACCCATTTCCATCAACAACACCAACAAGAAAAAAACAAAAACACCAAAGCCAAAAGAACTTATTTTTCTTCTCTGCTCATGAAATACTTATGAAAGAAACTCAAGGATTGACCTACATTAAAAAATACTCAAATAGCAGGGGCTATTCCTAAAAGAATACTAGATCTGCTTATTCCATCAATTTTGTTTGTTTGTCTGTATTCATCTTCAATAGTTTATTTCCTTTCTGCCTTCAAATTTCAGTGGTAAATTTTCTATGCTTCAGTCACTGTTGGTGAAGAATTCACAAACTACCAAAATAATTACAAATTTTAGGAGGGAAAGAAATTAAGTAATCCACTAATTTATTAAGGAAAATTTCATAAGAAATGGCAGATGATCTGAGGTGCTAATTGCTATTTTTTTGTTAGCAGATGACCACAGAAGTCATTAAACTAGTTATCATCCTGATAGCATTAGATTAATGGAATATTTGGAGAACAGAGGACACCTCTCTTGCTGTGTAAGTCTACACATTTACTGTGATTTCTGTATACTGCCTTCTTAAGTAAAAGTTTTGATTTCTCCTTATAAAAATGAAAGTCAAAACCTCATTTCTAGAAAGCTTTATTTACCATAGTGTTAGTCATCTCAGGATCTGATTCAGATGACCTCAGCTGATGTATTTCAGATCTCTGTCCTGAGTGAAGAAGAATGTACTCTACAAGTACCTAAACGACCACACCACAACTACAGCAGGGAGATCATGCCCCTGTGCACTTATCCCAACATGTGCTGGGGGAGGACACCCAGGTTTTCTCAGGTTCTTGATGAGGACTGATCAAAAACAGAGTTTTCTGGGCTGCAAGAACACACTGCCAGTTCATGTTGAGCTTCTCATCAACCAGATTTCTCTGAATGGCATCCCTTCCAACCAGCATGTCAACCACACTGCAAAGCATGGTGTCATCATCAAACTTGTCCAAGGTGAACTCCCATTGTCCATGTCGCCAACAAAGACATTAAACAGTGCAAGTCCCAGTTCTGACTCCTTAGGAGCCCCACCTATCACTGGTCTCTGGACATTGACCCATTGACCACACCTCTTTGAGTGTGACCATGCCGCCAATTTCTTTTCCTTTGAGCAGTCCATCCATCAAAGCAATGCCTCTCCAATTTAGAGACAAGGATGTTGTTTGGGACAATGTCAAATGCCTTGGGAAACTCACACTTGAACTAGAGTGAAAAGGGCTATGGAAAGTCTTTTGCCTTCTCATCAGCTGCAGAGAAAATTTGGAAAATCACTAAATTAAATTTAGGTTCCCAGCTTAAAGGTCATTGGGCTATCCAAAGCCTTTTATGAATACAGGCAAAAAATGTTGAGATTCTGGACCTTAGGCTCAAATGGGGTGTCAGCTCACTCTACAGAGAATTTCAGGCTCATGATCTATCTGTGAGATTTTTGGTTTTATAGTCAGCTGATTTGGAACACCTCATCTTTTTCATCTGTATCTATATTAATGAACTTGAGACAAGTTTAAGGTTCCTAGAGCATAATATATGTATCCCAGCCATATCCCAGCTCTGTAACAGAACGAGGCTCAGGAAACAAAGTCTCTTTTTTCTGCTTACTAATTTCTACTGGAGGTAAACCTGAACTTTCAAACTGAAACAGCACCATGCTATGCTTTTCTTTTCTGAATATCAATACCTCTCCTTTTGTTACTTTCTGGTTTTTTATTTCAAAAAGACTAAATACAAAATATTTCAAATTATTATGCATTATTAATATATGCATAAATTTGTTAAAATTAGGTCTGAGGTGAAAAACAGGCTGTCTTCCTTATTTTTTTTTTTTCTAGAATCACAGGTACAATGTTCTCTTGCTAGTTGATATTTGTTAATCATTATGCTGTTGCCAAGAAATTGAAAAGCAGGTAAACAATAGCCATAATTTATGTATGGATCTATTACAATTGTGCCCAGTTGCTGTAGAGCTGAATAATTAGTACTCTCTATGCTGGCAAGTTTTCATAAAAAAGAACTTGTTTTGGAGTTGTGTTGATGGCATATAATTGCATCATTGATGAGACTGGCATAGAATAAGGGAAAACTGTGTTGGCTTGTGCCCTAAAGAGAGAAAAGAATTAAAAAATAAAAGGAAGGGAAAAGCAAAAATCAATGTGACTCAAGAGGAAAGAACAAGATGCCCTTTAAATGAGAAGCCAGTTTCCAGCATCCAAGATGTTATTGTAAAAAATGAACAGGAAAACATGAATACTTTGGGGGAAAAACAAAACAGAACAAAACAAAACAAACAAACAAAAACAAACAAAAAAAACCCTAAAACTGAAACACACACAAAATACAACAGCAAAAACCCTCACACCTCCAAATCAAAACCAAACAAACCCCCAAAGAAATAAAACAACAAAACCCCAGTTAAGGTTTAAACAGCAAACTTCTATTTCTTCTATAGAGAACCATTTCACTTTTTTTCAACAGCTTTTCATTTTTCTCCTTCATTCCTTTCCCCTTATGTTCCTTATTGCAGACTGCAGTGTTAGAGCTGTAACTGTGCTCCGAGACTTATTTAAAAACCTCAAATCCTACCTCGTTATATCTCCCTTGAATCCTAACTGCTTTACCTCCAATCCTTTCAGCTCCACTTCTTTAACCCAGGTCATCTTTCTGTTATTAATAATTACTTTTTTTTCCTCCCTCAATCACTATTTTTATATGTGCTTTGGCTTCCTCAAACTTAAATAATAATCTTAATCACCTAACCTCACCAACACTTAATTTGTCCTTGGTATCATACTTTTCCCTGCTTTAATATTGCCCTAATTGACTTTAGCACAGATAACTCCTTTGGGTAAATTTAATTGTAAATTTTTAACTTTCATTCTTTTTGACCTATCTTTTCTCTTTAAGATTGTTGATTCACTCTCCTCTTCAGGAATGTACTAAAGCGTCTTGGTCCTCCTTTTACCTGTACAGTTATATTAAAAAGATCCTTTCTAAAAAGAAAAGTATTTTTTCAGGCCTTCAAAAATATTTTAGAAAGAAGGACTGCTTCAAATTATCACATGGTGCACCGGATTTATATTTTTTCCTATGGCTTTATACAGTAGAGTGTACACGGTCACATTTTTTTCCCTTACCAGTTAATTGTAGCCACCTATTAAACCCCATATAGTATTAAAAGCTATGTAAGTATTAAAAATCAGACTATATTGAGCTTTGGTAAAAGTTTAGTAAAAATCTTAAAAAAAGGTTTTCTTGTTTTTGCGAAAGACATTCCCAGAGGTAGAGAGTGATCTTCCTCAGGAAGAGTCTCTAAGCTGTTATTATCAGAAGCAATTGTTTATCTATTTGACAGTCTGTTATAGAAGCATATATGTATTCCCTGCTTTGTTATTATTTCTGGCACAGATATGGATGCTGTAGATGGGCTCAGTGAATTTTTCTCATGTAAATATCAGAACCACTGTATAAATAATTAGGTTAATTTTTGCCTAAATAAGGAGTGAGAGGTTCAACCTGAAGGAAGTAGAAAACACAGAAAATAGGTCATATTATCAATGATACAGCTGTGCTCAGCTGAGGCACGTATACAGATGTCTATGGACATGTGTATATACCCATATTCTCTAAGTTTCTCTGATTTGCCAAGCTTATTTGAGGTCTTAATGCTTAAAAAAATCTAATTGCACTTGAGAATATTTCAGGCCCAAACTGTAATGGCTAGTACAAAGAAACTGGGGGAAAAAAAAAAAAAGACACAAAGAGAAAGCGAAACATTTAATGCAACATTTTGTTATTCTGAAAATGCACTACTTCCTTTGCATCTTACGTATGTTAACAAGTAAAGAGTTGATTGATATAACCAGCAAATAAGATCCTTGTCTCTAAACTGGAGAGGCATGGATTTGATGGATGGATCACTCAGTGGATAAGTAATTGGCTGAATAATCCAATAGAAGGATAGTGCATATATTCAGCGCTGGAACTACAGTGGTCCAAAGCAGATTGAATCCGAGCCTTTTCCCTTTTGCCATACCAGCTCATAATAGACTTTTATTTGCTGTCTTCAGTACAGAATCATAGAATCATAGAATTGTTAGGGCTGGAAAGGATCTTAAGATCATGTAGTTCCAACCCTCCTGCCATAAGCAGGGACACCTCACACTAAATCATGCCTCCCAAGGCTTCCTCCAACCTGGCCTTGAACTGCCAGGGATGGAGCACTCACGACTTCCATGGGCAACCCATACTAGTGCCTCACCACCCTTACAGTAAAGAATTTCTTCCTCATATCCAATCTAAACCTCCCCTGTTTAAGCTTTAACCCATTACTCCTTGTCTTATCACTACAGTCCCTAATGAAGAGTCCCTCCCCAGCATCCCTATAGCCCTCTTTCAGATACTGGAAGGCTGCTATGAGGTCTCCATGCAGCCTTCTCTTCTCCAGGCTGAACAGTCCCAACTTTCTTAGCCTGTCTTTGTATTCCTTTATGATAGTAAAATTCCACCAGATAATTACCTTAGCTTATCAGAAACAAGCCTTAGTAATGCAAACAACTAATTTACCAGTTTATAACTTCAGTGATTGTGTGAAGAAAAACATTACAAAAAATAATGTTGGGAGGAAAATGATGGCTTTAAAATATGAAGTGTATCTTACATAGCTGAGATACCTTTCATTTCCTTCTTGTGGCCCCCTTGGCTGCAGTCCCGCTGGGAAAGGCTAATTTCCACATCAGAGGAGGAATTTTGGCATGTGAGAGCTGGGCTGGGAGGGATGAGGGATTCAGGTGGGAGCAAGTGGCATCGGGATGGTGGTAGCAGGACTGCAGAGACCAGTGCAGTAACAAAGGGACACAGTGTCATTCTGCCAAGACCCAGCCATTAGTTAAAGGCTTGTGTTAGCTGAAGGAATAGCATTTGGCTAATGGAAAGAATCATCTTTGACTGTGTATATTCAACTCATATGTAGAGAGGGCTGTGACGGTATAAGTCACTTTTTGAAGACAAAGCTTTATTAGAGTGGCCTAAGGCAAAGGGCAGGTGCCACAGCACTCTGCAAGCAAATTACAAGAGCAACGGCACCACAACGGTATATATCATCAATGACTGAAAACTTGCTTATAAGCTGGAGGCCACATTAACACCTTTGCTGAATCCTGTACTGGCACATTACTGGGAGCCAAGGAGGCTGCTTGTCTGGAACTGAAAAAAAAAAAAAAAACCCAACAAAATAACAAGGCAGCAAATTGGTCCTCTCTGTTTTCAGACAGCCTGAGCTGGCTCATTTTCAGGAAATGCCCCATTACCTAAAACAATTACAACTGTTGTCACATCTCTGATGAGTTTAGTTTGGCTTTTAGTGTCTGCTGGAAAACCTTTAACTGGTGCAGCTGCTGTGTTTAAGGCCACTTCATAGCTGGATGCTCCTGCAGTGTTTTTTATTCACAAGTTTATGGTCTTGCCAGTGCTCTACCAAGGTACCTGAGCATACACTGGTTTTGAGCAGGCAAATTGTCCCACTGCCTTTTGTCTCCCCACTCCCTACAGGGCAACTCACCTTCTGAAAGTTCATCAGTCATCTAAGGGCTGCAGCAGGTTTTATCTTCTATGCCCTGTAGTGGATGAGCACCAATTCACTTTGAGGACTAATATTAACCATAAAATAGTACCTCAGATCCATACAGGCTATTTTTGGAACTGTATCACACTACTTCTGCTCAGCTGCAGTGGCAGCAGCACTGTATATATTCCAGCTTATAGATGCGATTTTCCTAAGTTAAAATATTCCTTTCCAGAAGTTTTCATTAACAGTCTCTATTACCTACATAATTGGATGGCAGCATTTAACTGTGATTAATTTAGAGTTACCATGCATTTAGGGATTAAAAAAATGCTGTCCTTACCGTTTTGTCTCAGGGGAGAAATAGAAAGGGAGAGCCGGAGCTGATTTCCCCACTGATGAAGATGCACAGTATCATTCTCAACAGAACAGCATTTCCTGACCATGGTCTGATAACAACTGTAATTAGGTATTCAATCACACACAGAGGAAGATCAACCAAACAAATGTATGTCTGCTAAGGGAAATAACCCATGGAAAGATTATATGTTTGCTGAACTAAAAGTAAAATGTATAATGAAAGCTCTTAACACTCTGGAGCTTAGCCCTTGCCCAACAAACTGCCTGTTTTCTTGCATAATTATAAATCAGAGCTATTCTTGCTGCTTCTACTGCACCACACTGGGTGCTGTCATGTCTGAAGGTCTGACTCTGAAAGGATTCTTGCACTCGTGCCCATGGATTTTAGACCAGGTTTTATTAGACGAGAATGGCCCCTGCACTGGAGAAGCAGTTTGTGGACCCTCATGCCCATAAATCCTAATTACAGTCAAGTTCATCAGTGATGCTGAGACACAACAAAAAGCCCTGCCACGACTTCTGCTCCAATGCCCACAGAGGCTAACAGACTAATATTAAGCTTAAAATAGTACCTCAGATCCATACAGGCTATTTTTGGAACTGTATCACACTACATTTGGAGGAAAGAGATATTGTAGGAAAAAGACTTTGTTTTCAATAAACCACAAATTATAATAGAAATATTGGACTTTGTTCTCCACATCTGTATTTTAGACTGGAAGTTTACGAAGCAGATTGTCTGGTCCAGGTGTGTGAACTCATCTGTCATCCTGCGTATCCTCTTCACCCTGCCATCACAGATGGAAAAATACAATATGAAAAGATGATCCTATCTGCGTCATGCACTCTGTGATAACTGACCCAGCCTATAGTACAAAGCTTTAAGAGGAAATATTGAATTAATAATCCTGCCACCAAATCATTCCAATTTCCTTTCTATACAGTGACTAATAGCAATATTTATATACACACATGAACTCTGTAGGATTTTATAATGGTTGCTTCAGGAAATGCACAAATAGCTAGCCTTTTGCTGTTGGATTATAGGTTTTTGCAATTCTTATCAATGCTCATCAAATTAGGGAAAATGACAGCTCATCTGACAAATCAATCCCGCCTGCCTGGAAGACTGCTGAAACAAGATTTGAGTGCTGTCTCTGGGGGGGAGCACTGCTGGAGACTGGCTTCAGCCGAGGGTGCTGTTTGCCAATAATGGTAAGAGAAACACCACTCCACAGCAGAAACTCACATGCAACCTTGCTGCCAGCTTGAACTGGTTTGCCTCTGCTGTCCTTGTCCCTGGTCAGTCCCTGCCACTGCAGCCCAGACACCCATGAAAGGAGCTACAGCCCCTCACCAACGCATCAGAAAATTAACCCAAGAATAAGAAAACTGTTTTATTTTCATCAGCTCACTTATCCAGCATATCCTACGATTGCACAAGCACTTGGGCTGTTAAAAACATGGTTTAGGATGAGAGGAGGGAGGTGGTGCTGCCAACTCTTTCAACAGCAGCCTGCAATTAGAGTCACTTAAGCCAACTGTGAAAATACAGCGTATTTTGATTTTCCTCCAATGCTTGTGAATGGGAGCAGGGCAAGGGTAGCCTTAAAGCACAAAAGAAGCCATGTTTTCGATAAGGCTCAGATTGGTCTAGCTATGGGCAGACGTAAAACGTCCATGGGCATGAGGTTGGAGAAACTAGTGGTAAAGAGAAAAGGACCATAGACTGCAGTGCTAAAAGTCTCACTGCAGGATCAGCCTTTATTCATAGAGATCCTACAGGATGCCAGGCAAAGTATTTTAAATCAGATACTTGCAAGGCACTTGTTAGTTTATCCATAATTTCCCAAGTGCCTGACACAAGCCCCTGCACCGGTCACATGGCTGAAATCAAAGCAAATGTTTCCAAAGGTCCATGTGCAATGAGGAATGTCTGAAACCCAGGTGAAGGGTGCAGGGAGGCCAGTGGAGGCAGGAGCCATGTGGTCTCTACAGCTGATGATGAGAAAAGGTTTAGGCAAGCTAAGGAGTATGGGTCTGTCTCCCTGCAGAGCTCTGCATAAATGACCTTCCATTAGACACCCTCTCCTGAAATTGGTCTGAAAATGGAAGTTTTATTTTCTTTTCCTGTGCAGAGTCAGATACTCAGAGGTGACCCCAATGCCTGCTCAAGACCCCAGTGCCCCAAATCCCTGGCAATTCTGGGCCATGGTGCTGGGAGGGCCCATTTTTCCTTCACATCAGGTACTGCCACCACTAAGTAAGGATAAATACCAGCCACTGCCGCACAGGTTTTCTATTGCTTAGGGGTATAATGGATTAAGCAGTGGATGCATTAAATGATCCCTAACTATAATCAGCTCCCTCTGTGCTTATAACACTACAGCCTCATACAAATGGTTTCTAATGACACATGCAGTGTCTGGGAACAGGCTAATAGCTATCTAAACAGTTGCTGATCCCAGAGCTAGTACAAGACAGTGTATTTTACAATTATTGAGAAACTTTGGACATTTTTTAAAACTGCTCTAGGCACTGACCTAGAGAAAAGCTTGGTCAGATGAGACCAGAGATGATGCCTTTCCCCTAATGGCAACAGATAGATAACATTCTAGTTGTCAGATATTACTGCTGCCCCAGTCTTGATTATCCCTGTTACCACTGTTTCTCTGCAGTATGATTAGCAAAACAGATAACCTTCTCCCAGCTCATGCCTATGGTACAGGCACTCACAGAGAGTCAAGACACCTTCCAAAACAATATTGTTATCCGTGTGGTTCTCAGTTATGTATGTGAACTATGCTAACATAAGCAATGTTCAGAAATGAAAGGTTACTGGTTTAATACTGGATCATAAGCCTCACCAGCGAAGAGGACCTATAAAATGTACCATGGCCAAAAGGCTGCTGGCCACACTGGGCAGCTGGGCTTAGGGATTGAAGCCTGCAGTTTCAAAATTCAACATATTATGACTTTCTTTTTTTTCTTTTTAAATAATAATCTCCTTTGATCTTGTTCGTTGAGCTGAGGAGGATGATGACATTTTTATTCAAGAACAGTCCTTTGGTTCAAAAAGCATAGAAAATCACAGCTCTTGTGAATCATGAAGCCCAAAAACAAATACTCAAGACAAGTTTGCAACTTCAGCTACCCCAGTAACAAACAGCCAACACTAGTTGTAGATGTTCTATTCACCAAAAGTGTCAGAAAGTATGCTACAGTTCCTGAAAAGCACACCATGCCAAAGGAAACCTTCATTTCTTGCATGAGATGAAAACTGTACTTCACTAGAAGTTTGGTTTTAATGAAGGCAGAATATCAAAACATTTTTCACCTGACCTTGAAATGGCAACATGCCTGATTCACTTTGGTGATCAGGTTCCACTTCATAGGAAATGGAGAACAAATTTAATTTTCTCTTTTATAAACACATGCACACACACATACACACTAATTTAAATGTGATCTCCTGTGATTTGAATACTACAGGTCTAGCTCAGCAACTAGCAACAGAACTGCTGCCAGCAAAGTGCAATCATTCACTGAAGGCAAGACAGCACGAATGACAGAGGGCAAAAGAGATCTCATCCCACCACCCAGGTTGAAGAGCTGATACCTGAGCCACTAACTGGGGTTTTCTACCAATCTCCTAATTTACGGCCACATGGAGTCTTAGGCTGCAGGGAGTGAATGTATATGGCTGCATAGCCATATAAAAAACCTGCTTCACTGTAAAGAAGACAGAAATACGTTTCATTTGTAGTGCGCTTTGCTCAAAGCAGTATCAAAGGGAGAAGCAGAACTGCATGTTTTCAGGTAAGCAATATTTCTCCATTTTCAGTTTGGAGGGTTCAAGATTTCAGTGGAGAACTGATCATCAGTGCAAGAAACCTAAACAGGATGAATCAAATACTCTATAATTTTTTTCTAACTTTACCTGATATATCCCAGTGAGAGGCATAACAGTGTATGACAGCGGAATCACCAAACAGCAGAAAAGCAGAAAAGAGTGAAAATTCATGAATGTCGCTAGATTTTGTGAATGTGAATCTGGATTTGTTTCAGACCTTTATGTAATGCATCTTTTAACTGTAAAGCCGCTATACCAGAGCTAATAGTAGTATTAAAAAGCATCAGTGTTTTAACCAAATTACAGGCAGACTGTTCAAATTTCTCTCTGAAGTGCTTGCAAGTAACAAAGTGATACCCATCTTTCTGACTGGTTATGATCAAATAATTCCTGTTGTGTCCCAGCTTTCATGATTTTCTTTGTCAAGGAAAATTTGTCATTTCTACCAGACATTGGAATAATGAAGAAATATCCATATAGGTAACATGCTAAATGCTCTTAAAAGAATCACACAAAAAATGAATTCTATACACAGGGTTTCCAGAACTGCAATAAGGTAGAACTATGTCTTTTTGTTGTTTTTTTCTGTTTTCTTTTGGTTTTTCTAATGTGATGACTTCATCTGGATGTTTAATGTAACACTGACTGAGTTTAAAGACTGTGTTTCTGGAACAAAAAAAGAGGAATTTGGTGTTTATAGTACCCTGTCTAGCCCTTTATGAAATCACTGAAAAATATTTCGTCACATGGAATTGGTTAGGATCTGGAGGAGTAGTGCTCACCTGAGATGTTGAAGACATACAGTGACATGTCTTATGCCTCACTTGAGGCATCCAGGTCTGAAACAGTCACCTCAGGCTGCTTTTGTCATCAGTGGAAAGAAATAGGTATGCCTCCAAAAGAGTAAATAATATTTCATAGAAACCTCACATATGGGAAGATATATTACATCCTGGAGGAATCTACCTCTCTCCCTTGATGATGAGGGGGGGCTTTAAAGAGGGGCTTAGGATGACTGGCTTCACGGTAAGCATCTGACTTTCTGATATCTGAAGTTATATAAGATGATTTTCATCCTTGGTTACCACTGTTTCAGGTTAAAGCACTACCAAGAAAGGTTGTGTCTTGAACTTACTGTGAATAGATTCAAATTGGCTATGGTAGATGAGAAACAATTTCAGAGACAAGTCTATCTAGCTCCAATTCACACAGAATGGGAAGCAAAATCAGTGCTTTCACTCAATATCTGTACTTTCCATCTTCACTCTGCACTTTGAGTATCAGTCTTTAAAAGCTTAGCTTGACCTTTTTTTCTTGGCGCTTTTTTTTTCTTGTTTTTAATAGCTTTATACTCTGATGACTCCAAGACAGCAACATCATATTCATGGAATGAGCCATGATTGTCAGGTTACTGGAATATCAGTTTGTGAGATCTGTATTTGAACCTGCCATCTTTTGGTTTTCATGGAACAAGAACAGCACCTCTGGTTTCATGAGAACAAAAAACTGATTAGCTCAGACTAACGTAGATAAGATATGAGTACAGTTCTACTACTGTCTAAAAAGCTAAGACTAATCCATAGTTTTGCAAAATCTTAGCCCAAACTCTCTCTAGGTTTATAAAAAAGTGCTTTCTACACCTGCAGATTTCCAGATAAGCAGTAATTGTCTTCTTCAAGGTAGGAGTTTAAATAAATCAAGAGAAAAAATAATAATTATCAAAATAAAAAATAAATGAGAGAGGAGGGTGAAGTTAAGTATTTCAGCGGGGTTACCTAGTTCAGACCTGAGTATGTTGGCAAATCCCCATTTCTTTCCTCTATTATGCCTTGACAAACATATGACATTTGCTCCAGCAGCAAATGATGTAACTGAATGCATTTGTCCCAACAGATCAATTAAGACTAAACACCTGATTGTTTTTTTGTAAAGCTTTAAGAAGATCTCTGCAAACATGGCATCTGAACACACCAGCAATTTTACTACTCAACCAGGCCACACAGACCCATTTACAACCTGCAAGAATGAAGACTTCTCACAGGGGAAATACTATTCCGTTGTCTTTTACAGCCTAATTTTTGTGCTGTGCTTCCCAGGGAACATCGTGACAATTTTTGTTTACTTTGCCAAGATGAGGCCCTGGAAAAGCAGCACCATCATTATGTTCAACCTGGCTATCACTGACCTATTATATTTAGCCACACTTCCTTTCTTTATACACTACTCTGTTAATGGAAACAACTGGATTTTTGGAGATTTCATGTGCAAGTTTGTTCACTTTGGTTTCAACTTCAACATGTACAGTGGTATTATCTTCCTTAGCTGCTTCAGTGTCTTACGCTTTTTCGTAGTTGCCTACCCAATTAAGTTCTTTTATGTTAAAAAACGGACATGGGCAGTGGTGACTTCTGTAGTTGTTTGGATTATTTCCCTGGCCACCATCAGCCCCTTGGGCATCTTAATTGCCACAAGGCATATGCAGAACAAGACAATCTGTCCTGACCTGTCTGCTGCTGTGGATCTTGAAACTAGTCGGTGGTATAACTGGCTGCTGACAATATTTGTCTTCCTGTTGCCCTTGCTTATTGTGACTCTGTGCTACACGCTCATTATTTACACCTTAGCCAGTGGGCCCCACACACAGGCTTGCTACAAACAGAAGGCTCGCAGACTTGCCATTGTCATCTTGGTGCTCTTCTATGCATGCTTCCTCCCCTTCCACATCTTTCGAGGAATTCGCTTGGAGATCCGAAAACGACCGGTTAGCTGCCACTTGAATAACTTGATCATTAATATGTATAATATTGTTAAACCTTTAGCAGCATTAAATACCATTGCAAACTTACTGCTCTACGTAGTGACAGTAGACAGCTTCCAGCAAGCAATTCTCTCCCTCCTCAAGTTATTGAGAAAAGGTACTTGAAGTAGAAGAGATTGATGCCATAAAAGTTACGGAGGAAGTGTCCAAACCTGCCCTCAACTAGCCAGGTACAACCTCCCTGCCATCAGGGTACCCAGATTAACCCTGCCAATGCCAAAGGGGAGTTAATCCTTTCTGTGTTTTGAGTTACAAACTGATCATTAAAGAGAAAACATATAAAATAAAAAGCTTTAAATAAAATACTAAAAAATTAAATGTGAAACTTCTCAGAATTTTTTCTGCATTTACTTCCTGAATCCTTGATGTTTCTTTTGGAGAATGCACAATAGCTCTAGAAATAATATTTGCTTATTTGTTGCTGATACAGATTCAGGGTGGGAGTAATTTAATTTAATTTCAGAAACTTAGAAGATAAGTGTCTAGTGTAAGCTGGGTGCCTGCCTTTGACTCGTTTCCTAAGCAATGAAGATGGATAATCTAGGATTCTATGATTCTATGAGACCCTCCAGAGGGTTCATCACTCTTGTCTTAGACCTGTGGGAGGTTCAACTCACCTCCCTGGAGACATTCTCAGGGTAGGTGTATGCATATAAGCCAATCACCCCATCCTCCTCATACAATTTCCCAACATAGTTGAGAGAAACAAGCAGGTTTAGAGTGTGAGTCACCTAATTATGCTTCATGCCTACATTTGGAGAAGAGGACTCATGACCTACAAGTGCCTTTTTCTCACCATGGACCATAAAAGGTAAGTAGATCAGACATGGATGCAAACGTTCATGCCTGTTACATAGCTGAGGCCCAGCTCAAGTAGAGTGGGATGGAACACTCTCCAAAGGTGGCTAAAAGAGGGGCTTACACAGTAAGACCCCATTAAGTGCTTCCAGTGATCACCTAAGGATTAATGGTACAATAATACAAGAGTACTCCTATAACAGTTTTTCCACATGACTAGCTGTGATTTCTGGAATAATTATAGTCCAGAGGTAAGAAGTGAATGAATGCATAAATGTGCCATATCCACAGAATCATAGAATAGTTTGGGTGGGAAGGAAACTTCAAAGGTCATCTGGTCCAACCCCCCTGCAATGAGCAGGGACATCTTCAACTGTTCCAGGTTGCTCAAAGCCCCATCCAACCTGACCTTGAATGTTTCCTTGGGTGAGGCACCTACCACCTCTCAGACCAACCTACTCAAGTGTTTCACCATTCTCATTGTAAAAAATTCTTCCATATATCTAGTCTGAACCAACTTTCTTTTGATTTGAAACCATTACCCCTTGTCCTATCACAACAGGTCCTCCTGTGTCTCCATTTTTCTTGTAAGACCCCTTTCAGTACTGAGAGGCCACAACCAGGCCCCTGGAGCCTTTTCTTCTTCAGGCTGAATAACCACAGCTCCCTCAGCCAGGTGCTTCTGTGAGGAAAATATAGACCTGGACCCGCTCCAACTGGTCCATGTCTGTCTTTCACTGAGGACTCCAGAGCTGGATGCAGTACTGCAGGTGGGGTCTCACCAGAGCAGAGCAGAGGGGCAGAATCACCTCCCTTGACCTACTGTTCACACTTCTTTTTATGCAGCCCAGGATATGGTTGACTTTCTAGGTATGAGTGTACATCGTTGTGTCATGTCCGCTTTTTCATCCACCAGTAGTGCCAAGTCCTCTGCAATCCACAGGCAATACAAAGTCGTTTTTGCCTGTTTCTTTATTCACTGAAGCTCTGTTTGGTCACACCAGGAGAGGAACAGCTTTGGATAATAACACATGTGATGGGCAATATGGGCTGTCTCACAGGAAAAAATAATAGACTTGTAGGAAAATACAAGTCCAGTATTTGCAGATCCCATCCAGAGAAGTTCCTGGTCCCAGCTGAGGTATCCCAGCCAGCAGCAGTACAAAAATATGAGCAACATAGTGTTCAGACCCCAAAAGTATGGCCACAGAGTGAACCCTCCAATACACAGCCTTATTTCATTTCTTCTGCTCTTCACTCTGAAATGTCCCTTAATCAATGGCAACAGATGCTGACACAATGGCAACAGATGCTGACACAAGGCTCTTATCTCTCCTTCTCCTTATCCAGTCCCTCTGTGTGTGGCCTGGTATTTAAGTGACTACCAGACCAAGACCACCAGAGCATCATTTCCAACAATGCTTGAGTGACTGGCAGATAGCCTGTAACTCATCTGTGGTATTCACTGCCCCTCTCAAGGCCAGCTTGGGGAGAACAACTAGCAACAGCAAGCAACAGGCATTCTAAGGGAACCAGAGGAGATAAGAAAACATCCCTGACATAGGAAGGAACAAGGCAAAAGAAGAACAGCGCTTGTCTGGGATAGGGTGGAACGTGGGCTGTGAAGGAAAAGTTCTGGCAGAAAGCCTTGATCTGAAAGAGAATAGATTAGATTAGTTACGAGGAATTCTTCACTGTGAGGGTGAGACACTGGAACTGCCCAAAGAAGTTGTGTCTGCCCCATTCCTGGCAGTGTTCAAGGTCAGGCTGGACAGAGCTTGGAGCAACCCGGTCTAGTGGAAGGTATCCCTGCCCATGGCAGTGAAGTTGGAACTAGATGATCTGCAAGGTTGTTCCAACCATAATCATTCTGTGGTTCTATAATTCTATGACTTTTTCTCAGCAATTACAGAATTTATTTGGTGACTGATTTCTACCAATAATTAAACCAGAAATATCAGTTCCTAAAATATTTCCTTCTGTAAGGTAAATAACAACAATCATTCTTGTAAGGCAAACGGTAATCCTGCTTTAGGAGTATCACTGTATGTACTGTTTTGCAGGTGCTCTTCTCATCTTTAAGCTGATCTTTGAGATCTTTACAGCAGTGTGAGAGCAAAGGCATGGCCAACTAGTCTGTTGAAGACCATCTCTGAAAGATTAGAAGGTAGCAAGAATCCTTTCTACACAAACATAAGAGAAACCCATTCAAGGAGAAACCCAGCTGGTGCCAGCATCATGACAGTGGCAGATTGTCAGACATTGCCTGTTAGTAATGTGGGATTTGGCACTTTGCAAACTGTGCCAGTGGGGAAGGAGACAACACTAGTTTTGCCTCACCAGGTGTCCAACACATGCATCTCATTTGAGCCTCACCTTCAATGAGAGAGAAATACTTATTTTTAAGATGATTAAAGATCCCAGCAGATAGTCCAAGACTACCTAAGCAAACACCCTGTACTTACTACAGACCTCTATGAGTGTCATGTGTGGGAGTGCATAAGGGACAAAGAAATGGGAAGGGGAAGAAACCTCATCTCGACTTCCATGAGACTCTCATCTTCTCTGAACTAACATGACACCAATCCTCCTCCCCTTCTCCCCCCCATTTCTTTGCTTTTTTAATATTGATTTTTTCTCTGGCAGTCTGTGCTCTGGGATACCTCTGCAGACTCCACAAGGAACAGGAGTTATGGCTTCAGCACACCCGCAAGGAGGGAAGGTTTTGCACACACTTTGTGGAGTAACCCACAAAACCAACTCAGCTGGTTACATTTGGTTTAGAAGTGTAACCACACAAGGATGCACATTAAAAATGCTCTTTGGTCTTGCAGCAGCAGCGGAGAAGAACTTCTGCCGATTTGTCAGCTGTGTCTATTCCCAAGGGATAAACCTGAACCTCAATTACACATACCATTATTTATTATTTAAGCACTTTATTTAAAAACTATGACTGCCAGTAACCTTTCTTTTTATATATGTACAAATCCAATGCAAATAACTGTCTAGAGTATCCCCACAGATCCATCAGCAGATTTCCACTTTATAAATCCACCTAACCAGACATTAACCTCAGTGGCTGCTCGTGGTTTGTATATGCAAACCCTGAGGAACGGAGACAAGGATGATTTAACTTGCAAGCACATGCACTAGGCTGAGCTCATGAAACAGGGGTTCAGGCATTAGCTGCAAATTATGCTGAAATTTTGAATCTGCTATCTAAAGCCTGCCCAAACTCCTGTGACTTCTTGGGCCAGCATCACAGGGATGGTGAAAACACCAAAATAAAGCATGGATTTGTATAGTAGAAGGAAATTAAGATGTTAGGGGGTTCTGAATTTTATGTAACTCTGCCAATGGAAATACAGTGGACAATCTCACCAGTTTGTAGCTTTTATTCTATTGTTACATACCACATCCAGTACAGAAGGTGTAGTTCCTACTGCTCTTCAAAAGTGACTGGAGCAGGCTTAAACCATCTGAGCTTAAACCACAACAGAAAGCAGTTTAACTCCCACTCCTAGTCACTTGGGAAATTCCTCATGAGAGATACAGAAACATGGGAGAAAGGCCAAATGGCTGCATTTGTATCACTGTGTTTCTCCTCCACTATCCACAGTAGGATTGAACTGAGTACACCAGCAGTGGTGGTCCAGCTCATCCCAATATCAGCAGGGCTGACAACTAATACAAACACAGAGGTGCAAAACTTCTCAAAGAGTCAGCAGTGCAAATCAAGCCTCCTTGTCTTGAGCAAACAAGTGCCTGATCTTCAGGCTGCCTCCTTGGCTTCAGAGGGGACTGGGGTTTCAGGGATGTCCCCATGCCTTGCTTTTCTAGTCACCTCCATCCAGTGCTCAAGGCAACCTCCCTCCTTCCCTGCCCAGGTGTGGCCACATATTGGAGTTGAGGGCCTGAACCTTATGCACAAGATGCTGGTGTTTTGGGAAAAAGCGTTTGTGGAAGGATGACAGAGATCCAGAAAAAGCAACACATGGGGATGTACCAGAGATCGCTACTCCTCAGAGGTCCCAGGCTGATCTTCCTTGTACCTGCCCTTCTTTCTATATATGATGGAGAAACAAGCCTGTAAGTCCAAAAAGAAGTTCAACAACAGGAAAATCTTTTCCTTACATGAGTCTTGGGAATGATTCCTAGCAAATGTGCATGTGGAAAACCAGGGCTGATTTATGCCATGCGGAGTCTTCTCTGGGAGGGGACAATATTGCTGTGCAGCTCAGGAGAGGTCAGGGACATCATACCACCCATCAGCACCAGAAGGAGGGATAATCTGGCTGTGAGCCCAGTATAGAGCCAGGTTGGTGCTGCTGATTCACCAATAAGTCAGTGCCAGGCAAGTTCGAATACTTGTCCTGGAGCTGACTGACCCTCCCATTTAACCAGAGAGAGTCACTTCATCCCCCCCTAATTATTTTCCCTGACATATTTTACCCTTTTAAAATTACAAGCTCTTTGGGGCAGATGTCTTGGTGAGTATTTGCACAGCAGGACCTGAATCCCGAATGGGCCCTCCTGGCATTATGAAAATTCAATCAAGGGCTTCAGCCATAAACATGTAAATGATGTAGCTACTTATCATTTGTGCATATAGAAACACATAGACACACATATGCAGATAAACAGGCATACGGAAGCAGAGCCTAATGCAAAAATACAACTCTTAAAATAACAGAGCTATGTTGTATTTACGCCTCTTCCTTTATATTCATTTATATCCCTTTGTATATAAATTAATATACATTTTACTTGTTCCTTTTCTTTCCTGAAATTAGAAACTGGGGACAGAAGTTGGCTGAAAAGAAACCACTTTTCAGGACAAAAAGCAATTGCTACAAAAGTAACCGCAGCAATGCGCACAATCTTCTGCAGCAGTTTTCAAAAGTTTTATATTATCAGACATAATTTTCTGCTACCTATAAATTAGTAAGATTTTACTACTGATTCAAAGACCAGTCTCTAAGTATGCTGCTTTATTTATATTTAATATCAGTAGCACCTGGCTATTCAGCTTCTTTTATTTTTATGCCATGGAAACAACATGTATTTTGCCTGTGTGACAAATGATAATGTTCTGTACTAAAACGGATTTGGATGTGTATTTAAGGGTAGGCTACTCAAGTCTGGGGCATTTGCTTGTGTAAATTTTGATGCAAATTTATATGTCAAACATTACATTAAGCTGTATCACCCTCTTAAGGTGACTGGTTTTGCCCCACATACTATGAAAGAACTGTTTTTTTCTCCTCTGTAAAGAATAGAAGTGTCTCTCTTGTCATCCTTTTTTGTTTTCTTTTAAATTTTCTTTTTTTATTAGCAGTCATTCTGGGTAAAATTTCCTCAACTAACTTCAAATAACACATAGGCTTGGCTCTGAGATAGCTATCTAGGGTGTTTTTATAGTCAGCAGGGAGAAATGGGAGCTTGAAGGGTCCAATTAATCCCCCTCCTAAGGTGGGTCAGATGAACTTTGCCTTAGAAGTGCCTGTACAGGGAGTCAGTGGTGTCCACACATTGGACTTCATTGCTGAAGCTTTGGCATGATGAATTTGCTCCTCTGTGTCTCATCTGTAGGCTGATTGTTATTTCTATATGAAAAGTTTGGCAACAAAAAAGAAGCGTAGGTTTTGATATTATGACAAGTTTTCAAGTATATCTGCTGGGCACTTTAGTGATTTTTACAATGATGTCCTCTGGATCAGCATTATCTTCAGGTAACCCAGTTTAGGAAGTCTGGATTATACTCATGTGCCTTGCTGAATGGGAGGCTACAGTTATGCAGAAAAGAGGAATACTGAATATCCCGTATGTCTCCTCTAGATGTATTCTATATATTAAAAGAATATAGAACAGAACACATGGAACTGTTAAGAACTAAAAATAAGTGTAAAAACTTTCAAGGACAAAACCCAATCCAAATATGTCGAACATGATAGTTGCCCCAAGTTCTTCCCCCATAACCAGTCCTCAATGAGGATCCCATCCTCCCTTGCACACACACTCAGGGGATGACACCCATTTAAGGGGTTAATCACCTGTGCAAGCCAGTACTGATGGGACCCTGCTGCATGGGGGAGTGCAGGGATGGCCAAGGAAGGGGACTGTGCTAGTATTTACCTTTGGGAGTCAGAGATTGGCAAGAATGGAATTGGGAAAAAGAAAGAGCCTGGTTAGTTACAAGAAAAATACAGAAAAAGTTAGAAAAAGTTAGATGAGAAGTTATGAGCGAAAAATAAATAAAATAAGCACACAGACATCACAAGGGAAGAAGAGAAAGGCTCTGGTGTGTCCACATAGGTACACACACAGTTAAGAGCCAGAGAAGCCATTCAGAGAGGTTGCTTATGAATAAGCCTGTGCACATCTGAAGTGCCACTGCTCTGTGCCTCTCCAAATTTTTTGACTTTGCTGGAGAACTTTTCTGAACGAGCTTGCTCCAAAAGGATTTCTTATGAGACTCCTTTAATTTGCCATAGCTGTGAGATAGGACATGCTGTGACTGACGTCCTAAATGGGGTGTTAAAATAAATATTAAGGAAATTCAGAAGTACAATTCCTCCCTGTAATGTAACCAAACTATCAAATGTCTTCATGAAACTTCTCAAGCACATAATTTTCAGCTGTGAAACTGAGACACTGCCAAGGGCCAAAGAAATATAGGTGACAGAGAGATTAAAGTGAGTGGCAGCCCATAGGACGACAGCTGATGGAGAAATGTCTTTACCACCTGTGGAACCTGCTCCTGCACTAAAAAGCATTAATGCTCATTCTTAATACTTAGCAATCTCTAAGACACATGTGTGGTTAAAAACTGATGCCACTGAAAATTTGTCTCAGTTGCACCCAAGCAATGTCCACATCAAAGGATACAATACAAAAATACCCTCCATTTACACAGGGATTATGCAACATAATGGCTTACACAAATATTTCAAGATGAACACAGAGAGAGGGATTGATGTGATTTATTCCTCTGTCATGAAGCCTTCACTGTGTCTTGTTGATCAAGCTGTTTTTACACTGCCTGTAAATGTCCATGTCCACATTACCTTTGTCCTTTAAAATTTACAGACACATGCCTATCAACCACAGCAACAAATCAGGTTAGAAAGCCTCATCTACTCACATGATCCATTTTCAAATAATCTGTTTTAGCTCTTCATAATCTTATTCAGACACCCAAAAGGGCTCATAAGTACAGGTCGTTCTGATAAATTTTCTCATCTTGCTTAAAGTGCTGTTTCCCTAAGAGTTGTGCTTTTCCTCCACTCTGGGGATCCACGCGAGATCACAAGCTGGAGAGACCCCCTCTGCAATCCAGCCCTGCAGATTGTTGGATTCATTGCAACTGTGCATGTAAATCCGTGCTCAAGATGGGACCTAGTGTCTGCCTACAGCTCAGAGGGTGGAAAATCAGTGGCCAAAATGTTAAGACCCTCCATGAGAAAGGCATGTGCCCTAGAAGACAGGGAGAAAGAGCTCTTTCTTTATCCATCCACAGCTCTGATCCATTGTTTAAGCTCATCCATTTACTTGGTTCTGCTTCCAGTTAGTGGAAGGTGGTAGGAATGTCTGAAAGGATTTGTTTCCTCCTAAGCTAGCTGGCATGAAGCACCCATGGAGTTTCATTTCCAGGCACCTGGACATCCACAGGTTACATGTTTGCAATGCAGACAACACCGGGGAATCACAGAATGGTTTGTGTTGCAAGGGGCCTTCAATGATCATGTAGTCTAACATCTTTCAGTAGATCAGGATGATCAAAATGCCATACCTGACCTTGAACACTTTCAGGGATGGGACATCCACACCTTCTCTGGACAACCTGTTACAGTGTATTATTCATACAAGGAAGCTAAGCTGGATGTGACTACATCACACTCAAAGCATACAGAAAAGCCCAGCCCTTGGGTGGATGAGACCAAGGGCATTTCAGCCTATCTTTTGCAAACAGGCATAGCTCACAGTCCATACAAGGGAACAGGGTCTGCAGTGTCACCCTGCCATTCCCAGCTGCTTCAACAGACACTAGCCAGCTCCCTACCTGATTCTTTACCTGTCCCTTCCCCCAAAAAGTTCTGGGGAACCTCTTCTTCCTGGAACCCCTTATTTTCAAGTTCACCTTCATTAATCGCTTGCACACTGCATAATCCATTTTGCTTCTATTTTAACATGAAGATTTACATATTATCCATCTTTCATTTCAGAGGCAGTGATAATTTGTCACAAAGTATGTATCTCTATAAATACAACCATGTGATTGTCACCCTGAGGTGTCTGGTAGAGGGTTTTCCAACACAGACTAATGACACAGGGGCTGACTTGGGCCACCACTGACTGCTCTTGCCTCACCACTAAGACAGGTTATTTGAGTATAACTACTGACTTGGTGGCAAGGTCAATAGAAAAAGGGCCAGAGCAGTGATGAATACTGATCTAGGAGAGCTCCCAGCCTGTACCAATATCATTCATCCCTTTAAGCAGCTTCATCAGGACTTGCTCCTCGCACATGCTTTGCAATCACCAGCAGCAGTGGTTATCAGAAGATGTGCTTCTCAGGCATGTGGAAAGTACCATACCAAAAGCACCTTTTGGAACAAGAGAGTTTATTTACCTTATTCTGGGAGGACAAATGTTTTGTTAAATCTGGCTACAGCTGTCGTAGGATGATTAATGTATATATCTTCTATCCGTGACTGTTATTTGAAAACGTACCTTCATCTGCCCCCCAAATTGCAAGCCAGTTACCCAGATTTGTCACCAAAAGATAAATAAATCCTATCTTCAAATTCATGATTCACATGCTACCCTAGAAAACCAAAGGCTAAGCTTAACTAGGTCCTGGACTAATTGATTAATTTTATTTAGAAAAAAAAATATATCCTCTAAAGCATTCCTAACCAAGCATCTGGAAGACTACTGCTCATCTGAAAGGTACTAATAGGCCACTAGCAGCAAATAAGTAAACAGCAGATATGGTGCCTGGGCACACAGCCTCCCTCTGGTCTGACACCAGAGTACCACAGGCTTACATACACTTACTACAAGAGGGATGGTTCATTTTTCATTAAGAAATGGACTTGAAGGTTGATCAAAACGGTCCAATAAACACATTATGAAACTAAATATTGGGTTCACCGGTATGGACTCAAATCACAGAATCATAGGTTACAGTCAGAAATTACCTTAAGATCATCATCATTCCAAATCCCCTGCCATGGGCAGGGACACCTCGCACTAAACCATGTCATGCAAGACCA
>JBCJKH010015282.1:26077-36704 GCA_039877255.1 Loriculus beryllinus | reverse complement strand
TCCTTCTAGTTGTGTGGAAGCCACCTATTTTTCACATGCTTCATGCTAAATGAATGGGTTGTTTCTTTCTACTTGCAAAGTGTGTTTTCTATTATGTGATTAGCATGGCTTAAAATGTCAGAGTAATTTAGAAACTAACATGTCAAAAGAGATTTCCTTTGAAGCATACATTGGCAAAAGAATATGTACAATATTTAGGTTATTTTATACTATTTGTCAAACTATCCAAATACCATTTATGTTGGTTTGCTTTGTTAAATTTTTTTTTTCCCAACTGGGAGGAAAAAGCACAAGGACTAGAGGAAAATTAACATCCAAAACCCAATCCATTTTTCTATGTTTTCCACCCAGCTGCTCATAGAGGGCGTTTTGTATTTCAGCTGTTTTGTAATTACTAGCTGTGCAGTTCATTTTTTTTTATTGCTGATATCTAATAAAAATCTAGATGCAGGATGTGTTTTATATTGATACAAAATAGTATACTAATAATATTTAATGGTGTTAACCTTTCAGGTGACTATGGCTTGAGTTTACCTCTTGGAGAAGAATATGAACGAAAAAAACATAAGCTGAAAGAGGAACTCCGACAAGATTATAGGCGATACCTTTCTCAGGTAAAGATTCCTATCTGGTTGCCTGAGTTGAGCGAGTCTTTTAAAAGGATTCACTCCTTTTAATTGAATGAAAATGAATAAAATCTGTGGAGAATCCTGATAGGAGTCATTCATTATGAACTATGGCTGATTTTGCAGACTTGAGTAAAAAGTAGTTTCAAAATGTCACTGCTCGGAACGGTTGTATATTCCAGGCTTTCATAGGTTTTGCTGCCACAAGGCTGCATATTACTTAGTACTTTTTATCCTGAATAGTTTATTTGTATCTACTACTTTCTTAGTGTCTTCTTAAGAATTTAAAATATGTTACTTCCTGAAGTGCTTATGTACTGTGTGGTCTGTAAATTCCTATAATTAGTGTGGTTGCATTTGACTGCTTCTTTTCAGTGGTAGAAATAAAATTGTTCTGCTTAACATGATTTATTAAATGTCACAGTAAATTTAAAATTGAAATGGTATGTGTGAAATGTTGTAGTCTTGGGAATATTCTGTATCCCTTCTTAGTCAAACAGAAACGAATCAGGAACCAGGTAATATCTGTTGTCTGAAAATGCTATTTATCTTTAGTTCTTAAAATGAAAAAAATGGATTGGTTTTAAGAGAAGTCATCTTTTTTGTTAAGTCAGATATTTTTGAATGAAAGACTCTTTTTGAATAGTATCTTTTCCCTGATTTTTAGGGTATTTCACAGGCAAAAAGAAAGGTAGGGTGCCTGCAATATCTTTTATTTTTGCTTTTTTTTCTTTTCAAATTAGTTACTTTTTGCTTTGAAAGCTTTGCGCAATTTGAATTAATAAAAAAATCATTATTTTATTGTGCTTTATGTGATTGTGCATGTCATAGTGATTAGTTGTAATTAACAGCATTGTTGGCTTTGTGCAAATGATTACTTAAGTTCATTATTTCCATTGGTAAGATTTTAAACCACTTTTTTTTTCCTTTGCTATTGCTATTGTTGCTGTCTAATGCTGACTCCATAAAACTTTTTCATTTAGTAGATTTTTGCTTCAAGGCTTTTAAGTTCCATAGGTGTTACCAGTTCAGATCTATTTAATTATCTGTTTTTTTATGCACATACTTTACAAAGCTAGAATAAAATTATAAATCCTTAAATGTTATGTCATTGGAATCAGAGCTGGGGTGCTTTTCTTATCACTGGCATCTCATCAGTGGTGGTTAAGGAAGCAGTAGGGGCAGTTATTCAGCACCTAGTGGCCAGAATGTGAGAATACAAGTATTGTGAAGAAAAAATAATACAAGAGACACATCTTTGCAAGCTTTGTTCAATTACAGTATTTTAAAATTATTTATATCATTATACTGTCAAGTATATATAATTTTAAAATTTAACAGTGTCCATCCAGATTGTTCAGATTAAGCAACGTGGGTAAAAGGACTGGGAGGTAATGTGGTAGAAACACAACCTTCTGTTTTTTCTAAGGCTTTGAATAACATGTATGTGATCAAATTAGCTATATTAGCGTGCAGTAGAATTTCGGTATAGTAGTAGCAACAGCAGAACAGGCTTCTTAACCTCTTATCAAAATAATGCTTATATAATTGTTGCTTCTTGTTTAATCTTAAACTTCAGATTAATTTCAAAGTTAGAATATTGTGTAAAAACTTCTTATTTCATAATACTTACCAAAGTACCCAAATAATATAGTTTAATATAAATCTCTGGTGTTTTATTCCCAGTTGAATGTCAGTTGTACGAATTTTGTACAGTTTTTTTTTTAGTGTGCAGTTTAATGTAGTTTACAGGTTTGGTTTTTTTTTTTTGATGTAGTACATGTTAGCTATAATAAGCTTGTAATTCTGCGGAAAAGGTAGGATAACAATCTCTTAAAGAGATAGTGCAGCTCTTAGCAGCTCTCATTGTGATATTTTGGTTAACAACTTAGTTTTGATTACGTAGAGAATGCAATTTCCATCTCAGCTTCTGATTTTTAGCAAATAACCTTTTAAAGATCAGAAGTAATCTCTATAGATCTGTTCGAAACGAATTAATAATGAGGATTACAATTTATTTACTTCTTCTTGTAGAAATAATTTAGTTCCTATATTAATCTAGTTGGTTTACTGCTTGGATAGTTGCATGGTAATTAAATCCCTTAAATCTTTCAATGTTTAGTTGTGAAATGCAATTCATAATGATGTGGGTTTGCCCTGGAACAGGTAGAGTGCTTATGTGTTGAGATGCCTCTAAGCTTTTAAGCTACATAAAGGATGGAAGGAAGCAATGCTAATGAAATACCATATCTAACCAATTCCTCTCAGCCCATGACACACAAATAAATGGTCTTTTTATTAAAGATTATCAGATTTATAAAAAATAGGTGATTGAGAATGGCCTGGGGACGCTTTTAGTAAATGGGTGATGTAGGAAGAAGCCACTAGACCTGGAAGCTGAGAACCTGTTCCAGCACTGGTGTTTGATTTGAAAGGCCAATACTTTGACGTATTGCACAGCTCAGTTCCCAAGCCATGGCCTAGGGAGCTGTATGGAGCAACCACATAGTGTTTTCAATGAAAAATTCAGTTCTGAAAGTGACTTACGGTCCATAAGGAATTACAGGATTTGGTGACAGGTCATTACACTGAAGTTTGAGAACTGCCCTTGCAGAAAACGTAGTGTTGAGATGCAGAATGGTGGCTGTTAAAATAAGATGTATGTAGTGTCTTGGAAAGTTCTTCTTATGCTTATACACATGCTTGTACTTATTCTACTTCATTACAGGAAAACTGAGTACTGGTGTGGTTTCTTTGAATAAAAATATGGGTTTTTAATATAGTAAGACTGTCTTATGTGACCATGGAAGTAGTGTAATAGGGAAGAAGTGACAAACTTTTTGAAACTCAGGCATAAAGTGTGACAAAACCCTTTACTTTCTGCATTCCTTGTCTTCATTCATGTGCTCCAAGATCATCCTCCAGTTTCAAAATGTGAAGGTTGTCTTCAGTTTTTATTTAATTGAATTGGTCAGATTTATTTCAGAAAATATTAATTCCTAGCAAGTATTTATCAAGTAAGATTTGGTATTTTAAAATATATTGAATATATATTTAAAAATATATTTAATTTATATTTTTTTCATTTTTTTTTAAATGTAGAAAAATTATCAGAGTACTGGTGAAGTAGATCCATATACTCAGGGATTATCTCTTCCTATTGATGAGCGAAAATCTGCAAAGGTAGGTATGTGGAGGAAATTAGGTGGTATATAACTTGAAAAAGAACCCAAATATTTAAACTGTTGTGGAAAAATTATTTCCACTTTTTTGTTTGTTTTCTCCCAGTGTTTACAAATAGATGTTTCTGGGAGGTGGTCGTTAGAATAATCCTAGGTTATCTGTACTCTAACTTTCTAGATAATTAGATGTGTAAGTTTACACTGATACTATTTGGAGGTTTGCTATTTGCAGTTCATGGCTGCAGGGCACCGGGTGTTTTCAAAAGCTTTCATTGTGCTTGGGGTTTGTTCAGCAATAAATATTGATCTAATAAATGACTGTTTTTCTTATAAATCCTCTTCTAATTTATTACTCTTCCTACTGCAGCCTGGGGATAAATTTTAAAATACTTGCTTGTAGCAGTTTCTACAGTGATAGTCTTACCAGTTCTTATCAGAACTAGATCTTGTATTTCACATGTTGCCTACTGTTAGTATAGGAAACTTACCAGTTTCCAATCTTTCTTTCAAAATACTGATACTTTGTCAAAGGAGTACACATTCCCTCCCTGTGTTTAACCCCTTTGATTTCTGTGAGATTTCTTACCAGTTTATGGTCTTGCTTTCATATGTTGGAGAAGGATACTAGCCGTAACTGTCTCTCTGCTATTGGAGGTTCATGGAGGTCAGAATATGAAGATGCAACATGCATGTGTGGATTTTCTTAAGCTCTGATCTATTCCTCTGATGCATAGTATGATACTGTGAACACCTATATCAGTCTTACAGGGATCACCTCTCCTCTGTCCTTCTACTGTTCACTTGTATTCGCAGTTCTTTTCTTGTGTTTGCTTGCAAATTGATCCAGAAGTTGAAAAAGCAGAAACACTGTAATTTAGCAAATATTTTTGCTGTCTCGACAAACACCACTGATTGGTTGTTGGGTTTTGTCAAACCCCAGGAGAGATGCAAGGCAGAAAGAGAAACTGTCTTGGAGGAGAGCCTGGGCTGTTCCACCTTTGGGGATTTTGTTTCACTTATTTATTTTTAATTATTTTTTTTTAAACCTGTATTTCCTTGGAGTTGCATGTTGCTTTTTAGAAAGAAAAAAGCTAGAAGCTTGACTTGGTCTCTAACAAAGGTAACCATAATATTTGTAGTTTTGAGACTAACGGCAATATAGATTAACACCCAGAAGAACAAATGTCCTCTTTTTTACTAGTTATCTGTTTGCCACTAATTCAATTGGACATGGAGCCTAATATTTAAATAAAAATGGCTATTTGATAAAGTTTGAGGGCTTATTTTGTTTCTCAAAGCATATACTCAGAGGCTATGCTGTTGTTGTAATCTGACACAAGACTCTGGTATAGAATGTGTTGGTCTTGCCTTTACTGTGCTTACTTAAGCTTTCTGCCTTTCCTGTGCTGGCAATAATGTTTGGCCATATGAGGAGCCTGGTGAGAACTCAAGTGAAAACTGCTGTTATGAAAAAGTCTCAAACTTACATTAGTGTTAAAAAAAGAAAAAGGAGGCAGCAAGAAGGAAATGCCTAGGAAGGGGAAAGTACTCCTCAGTGGCAATGTACACTTGTGCTGGGTTTACTTTAGCTTTAAGTTCTTGTGAAATTAAAGAACCCTAACACATACTTGTGTTAACCCTTGCAAGTATGTGTGCTGAAGCAGTGAAAGATAAAGTATCTTTGATTAATTATGGGAAAATTAAAGACATATCTGAACTGGGAATACATCTGATCATTGATGGTTTTATATCATAGCAGCTCAGCATTTGCTGAGATTTTCTGCCTAAGTGTGTTATATCTTTTTTACCCACTTATTGATTGGACTTGCAGAACCTAAAAGCTGCCAGAAGGTGTCACAGTGTGCCCTGCTAAACGGTTAGCCTCTGGGCAGATGATGATAGAGGTTAACGTTTGCATTTTAGCTTCCTCTATTAGGTAAAATGTGCAGCCACACAGCATATTGAATTTTTTGCTGAGTGTTTTGCCACCTGTTACAGACAATGCTAGTTTCTTAGCTTTGGAAAATACCCCTCAGGCAGGTTTCATAGCTGTCTGCAGATATGAAATGTCTAGGCACAAATCTGGGGGAAAAAACCCCAAAGTTTTTGAGAGCATTGATGTAATTTGCAAAACAGTAACTAAGCTGGTATTTCTGTGGTGATAGATCTATAAATTATTTTTGTTTGAAATTTGTTTGTGGGAAGTAAATTTATACGTAGTGCTAAGGTTTTAAAATACTTTTTGCTTTTTTATATTGGAAAATACTGCAGTGAAGAAGATCATAATTCTTAATACTGTAATGTAATTCTCTTTTGTGCATATATATGATGGTTGGAATGAGCTAGTGTAAGACATGCCCCATCCTCTAAATATAAGGTACTAAATCAGGAAATAATGTAAATTAGAGTTTGCTTTACCTGTAGACTTTTGTATTTCATATTACATTATTAGGCTATTGATGTAAAATTCTTGCAGGGATTTTTATGATGTATGATTCCTGCAGGTTTATTTTTAGATCTGAGCAAGCTGGATATAAATGTTGTCACCTTGAAAAAGCAGCTAGGTCAAAGTGGATGAATCATATTTTTCTTAGTTTTCCTTGTATTCTTTGTGCTTTTGCAGTCACCTTAACTGCTTGTTTGAATTTGACAGTTCAAGTTATATCCTTAGCTCTAATTGACACATCTTATCTACACATGTATTCGTTGTCCTGTTTTAATTATGAGTGGGGCAAGTCACAACTAATCTTAACGCACACAAAAGTAAGTTTAAAAATTATATGTAAATATATTTAGTTTTTAAATTAGAATGTGATCTGTAATTGTCCAAGTAGTGAGGCTTTGGAACAATTTTGTAATATATTTAGCAAGAGGAAAACTAACTGGTTTAAGATTGAACTTAATATTACAGAAGTGTTACTGGGGGCTAGGCTTCATGCCCAAGAAGCTGACAGATTTCAGATTAAGAGAAAGTAATACGGTCAAGAATGAAGAAATACCTTGAAGCAATTCAAGCACTATTTGTACATCATGGGGGGATGGGAGGTGGGGAGAGAGGGGACGAAACCACTGCTTGCATGTGTTCATTTAATACTGCAGTTCTATGAAGCTAAAAGGTACTCAAAAATGAAAATTATGATGCCCTTTTCAATGCCTGTTTTAGGAGAAACTGCGGCTTGAAAGAAACAAGGAGTACAATCAGTACCTCAGGGATAAAGAATTGTGGAATGAAAGGCTGAGGAAATTAGGGAAGAAAAACACAGAGGTAATACAGGTTTATAGTTTTATCATTGACTTGTTACTTGTATTGATCTGAGAAATCCTTTCTATTGCTTGTTCATTGTAAAATTTTGTGTGGAATGGATAATTTTTCTTTTTTAAATATTGTTGCCTTAGTTTTAGTCATGGGCTGCAATAATTTGTAAATTTTGTCTCCTGCTGGTTTGATTTAAGAAGGCCTTCCACTTTTTTTTAATATGGAAATTCTTAAGTGTAGAGTAGCGTGGGAGCTAGGCTGTTTCATGAAGGGACTTGTATTTGTCCTCCTCACAACAGCTGAAAACTTACTGTCTTTCTTGCAGCAGACAGCAAGTGCAAATATCCATATATTTGTAAGTTCCATCTAGAAAAATGTTTTTTGTCTGTTTCCAGAAAGATTGTTTTCTTAGGAGAAAGATGTTTTCCTCCAAGTGTATTGGAGTGTCATGTAGTTGAAAACTGGTTTAATCCATGCGGACAGCTCTGAGGCAGTATTCAGCCATCCTTTATTTTTTTAAATTCAGTGTCTGATTCTTACTGGGTTCTTAAAATTCTGGAGATTTGCACAACAGTGAATCCTAGGAAAAGCAAAAATGCAGCTTGTGTTTGTAACTGAGGCTGTAAATCTCAATAAAGATTTTTCTACATGTTTGGGCATTTATGTTTACTCAGCTGACTTATCTAATTAGATTTAGGGAATCGAGGTTTTTCTTTCTGCTTTGTTTGTCATGCCATTGGACCTTCATGTTATATTTTTGTTATTCTCGTGTAGAAATAGTTTTATCAAAATCTTTTTGATAAAAGAACAAATAGTTTGCTCAATGTGATTTGTTTAGACTCAGATCTTTTAATATTTTTTTTTCTATTAAGCAGAATGAGATGGACAGGAACAAAAAACCTGTTGCTGTTACAAGGCTTCAGCCAGAACTACATACAGAAGTACAGCCCTTTAATACAAGTGCAGAACCTCCCAAGAAGGATGCTTTTACTTCTACAGAAGGTTATGAAGAGGTGCTAAATAAGAGACGGCTGGAGGAAGACAGGTATCATAGGTTAGATGATGACATTGAATTAAGAAGTCGATTATTAAATAAAAGACTTGATGAAAATTTGGATCTTCCCAGTCGAAGGCCTCATGGATTTGCTACCCAGTCCATAATTCCTATTAAGAAGCATCACAGACTTGATGAAGATCTCAATTTTGGTAGAAGATACTACAGAATGGACTATGATCCTGAGATAAGTGAAGGGATGAACCCTACATTTAGATCTGAAAGCGCTTATGACAGACAGACTCCTCGTTTTTTTCATGCTGAAAGGTATTCTTAATTCTGTTTTCTCCTTTATTTCTGTAGTGTTGTTGACGGCCATATTTACTTCTTACTGAACAATAGTCAGGATTTTCATGTGAATACAGGATTTTTGAACTTCCGTTAAAACAGACCTTTGAATAATTTTTGAAGAAATACTCTAAAATTGGATCAATACCTAAGACTATGCCTTAAACATTAGGGAACATTTTGTATATTGCGGCAAACCAAGGTTCAAGAGAAATTACCTCATAAAAAGGAAGTCCACAATTCATTTTTATGAAGAGCAGTTTGCTAGAAAACATTCATTATTAAACAGTCTTTACTGCGTTAACTGGTAAGTCAGTTTGGTTGCTTTGACATCAAAGGTTAATCTTCTTTCTAGGTCACTCACTGAAAAGGGAAAAAAATAAGTATAACCTTCCCAATCATGCAGGGTTTGGCAGTCTGGCCACTTTTGGTTATTCCATTTCAAGAACCAGTTGCTTTCAAAAACAGATGGGTTGTGTTGTACAGTAGTAACAAACTTGAAATAGATGTGTTTTATATAGCTAAATTCAAATGAACTAAAGCACTTAAGTTTCTTGTAAATAAATTTTAAAAAGGTGCTTAAAGAGCATGCATTTTTTCAGTTTTCATATCTTGGGAACAGGCCTCTTGCCAAAATTATTCTCCTGCAGCTCCTCCAGTGAAGGGAAAGCTGATTTCTTTCCCTGGTTAGGCAAAATAACCATTTCTTCCCCTCCTCCCCTAGAATTAACACTTCTAGAAAAAACAGAAGGCAAATTGTACCACTTTCAGCAGTGTTAAATACTGTGATCATGCTTCATTGTTAATTACTGGTGGATTGGTTAAATGATCTTTTGAGTTGTTATTTACAGGGATAATTTCCTAAATAGTACTGCAGATTAATAATTAGGAAGAACAAACCCTGAAATGCTCTACTATTGCAGCAGTGTTTTCTAAAATGGATGAAGTCACACCTCTTTTCCAGTTTCAAATGCCAGTGGAGTTAAAATAACTTCTCTACAAAAATAGCTTTTCATACTCTTTCCCAGCTTTTTTAAAAAAGAAAAAAAAAAGTAAAGAAATCAGCTACTGAAGTGCAATATTGGTAGAAATGAGCAAAAGATGTTTTAGGGTAGGGATGTCTTGTCCTGCAACTTTTCAGAAAGAAAAAAGCTAGAAGCTTGACTTGGTGTCTAACAAAGATAACCATAATATTTGTAGTTTTGAAACTAACAGCAATGTAGATTAACACCCAGAAGAACAAATGTCCTCTTTTTTACTACGTATCTGTTTACCACTGTCTAATTCAGTTGGACACAGAGCCTAATATTTAAATAAAAATGACTGATAATGTTTGAGGGCTTATTTTGTTTCTCAAAGCATATATTCAGAATTATAAATGTAAAATGTCAGGAAGGATGGTGCTTAAACCAACAGTCGGCAGTATCATGTTGAATAATAGTATACACATTCTTAGTTATTCAAAAAACACTGATGATGCTTGTATAAATATGAAACTCATATATCACTAGGCAATTCACTGCTTAATTGGAGAGGACTCTGAAGTAGTTTTAGTTAAATTTTCTTTGTTATTGGCAAACTTGGTACCATCTTATTAAAAGCAGTTGCTGGGCTGTCACCTGAATTGCCTGAACTTAAATTTGTACATGAAATTTAAGTTTGGGTTTTTTTTGGTGTGTATTTTCTACTTTGCTGCATTTTTATTGAAAATTCCCTTTTTTTAATTAAATGTGCTTTGTTATCTGGTACTTTCTTTCCTCATCACAAGGAACTCCACTTATACTTTTATTAACTAATTTCAGTCTCCATTCAAGAAGAAGAAACACTTCTATTAGTTACTGACAACTCAGCTTCTACAGAGTTAGCATATTTTTTCTACATTTTCATTTTGGGCAATGTCAGCTTTTCCAGAACACATCTGATTCACGATAGGAACTAAATTCATTAGGAAGAATATTTCTATTTGTTGTATTAAAGTGCTTATGTTTTTAAATGGGCTTTATTAGTTTGGAGAGGCAGGTGTTTGCGACAGGACTTTTTGGGAAGACTTCTGTTTGATGGAGACACAAGGCCTGTGGCATATTTCAGCAAATAGAAGTGGTGACAGAAAGTGAGAGGAAAGCTTTAACCCGTCCCCAGTGTCATGGGTTCAGCAGTAGCAGTCATTTTTTCTCCTTCTTAGTAGCTGGTGCAAGCACTGTGTTTTTGAGTTTCGGCTTGG
>JBCJKH010015282.1:9441-22463 GCA_039877255.1 Loriculus beryllinus | reverse complement strand
TGACTCTCTTCAGTTTTAACTTTCATTTTTATCCTCATAATTTTGGAGTGCCATAGTGTATATTCCTTAGTTGAGCACTAGGGAAAAGAATATGCAAAATAAGTAACTTGGTTTTAAATTGCTGTTTAAGCACATAGCTTTTGGAATTTGTAGCTTCCTGACTATACAAAACTAGGCAAATTAAAAAAATAGTAACCACAATTTTAGTAGTTTGGGTCGCTGTACTCCAAACAAACTGCGTGTTAAAACTAGATCTATCTTTTTAAGTCAATAAAGATCCAGTGTTCTTCTGCACATTCTCAAATCATACAAGCTGTTGTGTATCATGTTTTAAATTGACTGAAATGTGATGTTTTTGTCCAGTACCTTTTGTGTATTTTGTGTAGCATTTACACAAATGTGTGGTGATTTGCATTAGGTGATCAGGACCGAGAACTTCTCCAAAGGAAAAAAGAGAAATACAGGCAGGAGCTAATAGAACAGATGGCTGAGCAACAGCGAAATAAGAGACGGTAATGGAAAGTTACTATATTTTTTTAAAGATAATGGCTGAAATTTAAAGGCATTTAATGAATTCAGTATTGTAAGAAAAATTTTCATGACAAAGGAATTCCAGCTAGCTAGGTAAAATATGACATTCAGTTGAACTCATCAGTGTGAACGCTTTAGTTTTAAATAAACAAATATAATCATAGAATCATTAGGGTCGGAAAGGACCTTAAGATCAACTAGTTCCAACTCCCCTGCCATAAGCAGGGACACCCCACACTAAACCGTGCCACGCAAGGCTTTCTCCAACCTGGCCTTGAACACTGCCAGGGATGGAGCATTCACAACTTCCCTGGGCAACCCATTCCAGTGCCTCACCACCCTAACAGTAAAGAATTTCTTCCTCATCCAATCTAAGTCTTCCATTCACCAGCTTTCAGTGGAACAAAGGAAAAACCAGATATTTTTCATTAAAAACCATATTTTTAGTTTCCCAAGAAGCTGAAGTTATCTTTTTATATTCCCCTCCCCGCCCCCCACCCCGGGACAGGAGTGTCTGATTACTTTGCAAAGTGGAAAATAGACCTTGGTTTGCCCTCTCATTTAGGAAAGTAACCTTTCACTTTCAAAGCACTTGGCCATCTGACTTATGCAGAATAATAATAAAATACCAGTTGTCTTGCTTGTGTGTTAGTAGTTGCCTGCTGAATGATAGATGGTGATATTAGTGAAGGTTTAAGGAATTAAAAATAATTTACTATTGATGGTTTCACTGTGATGGAAAAATTGTAGATGCTGAGCAAGCCTGAGGCCTAAAATTACAATATACTACTTACTGCTGTACTTCTGAATCATTCGTTTCAGTATGTTTTTTATAAACTTCTTGCTGTAATGTGAATGCAAATCAATTTAACAAGCGTCCTGAGGGCTTGTAGCAAAAGACCAATGTGGTGGTTTGTCCTTTTGTAGGAGTTGGATTTTTATTAGGTGGGAATATAATCTAGAAGGATTATATTATATACAGAATAAACAGAACTCTCATCTGGAAGGATTATATTATATCCATTTTTCCTAACTCCAGAAGAAATCAAGTGGAATCATGTCTTTTGTTATCCTATATTTTCAAAGCTATTCTAACGAGAGAGCTGTGGGATCTGTACTTTGAAAGAATGAGTATAGTTGTTACTGTTCTCTGATTTGATCTGTTGTTTTTGTTTTTTAAACAAAAACAGTGAGAAAGAACTTGAGCTCTCAGTTGCTGCTTCTGGAGCTCAAGATCCAGAAAAGCAGGTAAGGAACTTGGATTTTCTTCCCCCTATAGATACATACAGACACACATACATATATAGGCATGTATATATAAATGTATATATATTTTTTTATTATTAGACATACACTGTGCTTGCTCAGACGCAAAACTTTGTAGAGTTTTTCTAGAATGGTAAATGTGGGATTTTTCACTACAGGGCATTAGCATAGAGTGAAATTGAAGCCAGGGATGATAAGGCTGTAAGTCAATACACATTTTCAGCTTAAGAGGAAAATATTTTCTCAGAAGTTATCAAACATTCACTTTTGCTGTGACCAAATGGAAACTCTGTTCCACCAGTGGGTATCATAGACAAATTAGTTAGTGTCCAGTGTTAGCTTGCACATGCACATTAGTAACCTGTCCTTGGTAATGTAAAAGATGTTGCAGAAAGCTTTTGCTCTTTTTCAATTAAAAAAAAAAATCCAGTTGTTTTGCAGCCCAGTTGATGTAATTGTAGCAGATTTTGATTTCAAATTTGTGTCTCTTTTTAGAAATTAAATGTAGTGTTCAGGTTTGCAGGCATTTTTATAGGATTTTGCAAAAAGCAAGATGTTTAATACTGTGTTGTTTGTTTTAGCAGAGTTACTGCTGTTCCACTTCCTTAGTAAGGTGATTATTAAGATTTTTATTAGCATATATGAAGCAGTAGGTTGTCAGCACTAGTAACATCAGTAGCAGACTGGTTGTCACAGAACTAGCACTATTTGCATGTGTTTGCTAACTGCAGAAGCCATTGTATCTTGAGTGCAGTAGAGATCTACTGTTGGAGGTGTAGGAAGGGTAACTTTCTCAAGCAAGAATAATCTGGTTGTTAATTTAACTGGTTTAAATTCTCAGTTGTGCTGGTTTTGGGAAGAGGTTGCAACACAAAAACTTGTGCTATTTCTGAAGGGTGCAGCAAGGTGAAAGAAACTCTTGTTTTCTAGAAAATGAAGCTGTAAGATACTATTAGGCAGCATATGGGGCAGGAGACTGAGAATGCACGTAGAGAAGCAATGAAGCTGAATCAAAATTCCTACCCGTTAATGGGTAGGGAGAACACTGGCAAGTGGTCTGGCTGTGTGTTCCTGCCCCTCTCTGCTTAAAGTGTCCATAGTGCGTGTTTTATCCCTTTTGCAAACTGGCACAGTTTGGTTATGGGGCAAAAATCTTAAATTTCTTGCTACTTTAGTTGGCTTAGATTGGTCGGTTGGCTGAGCAGGGAGTCAGATGGTGAAAGGGAGAGGAGTGGAGTGTACAGCTGGGAGCCAGGCAGGAAAAAAGGAAAAACTGAGCAGAGAACGCTGGCTCTTTTGGCACAGCAGGCTGTAAGGTCAGTGTAAACAGTTTTGTCTAATCAAAGCTTCCTAGGCAGGAGCATGCTGTGCTGCAGAATTCTCTGCACCGTATGCATCTCAGTCAGAGACTGAAAAATGCATGTGTTAGGAACAAAATTATATCCAGAGCAAGTCCACGGCATGTATGTTTTAAAACCATTAATTTAGCTGAAAGCCTTCAATTAAGTAGAATTGCTACATTCGTTAAGCATCAGTCACCCTTAGCTTTAAATTGCCTCTTGGGGAGAGATTCTAATTAGGTGGATTTCTTGATTAATTACAAGTTGGTTAAACAGCAATGACTGATTACGAATCTATAAATGTAGACTGTTGTATATACTGCTTGTTTAAAATAAAACAGTCCCCAGGATGAGCTGAGTACCATAGTCACATCTGAAATCAGGTGCAGAGCTGCAATCGCAGTCACTTTAAGAGCAGTTTACATTTAAGTTGTTGGAGAGAAAAGCTGTTATAATTGTTCTCCTGCTCAGGACACTGGATTTGAAAAGACAAGTTAAAAAAAAAAAGTCTTAATACTTTATAGCTTTCAGTTGTTGTAGCTCATATTTATCATCTGATTTTGTATTTAATTCTAGAAATTTGAAGCTTAGTGTTATAAACAAATATTCATGTCTAGTAGATTTTGAGAATTTTAATCTCAATACTGTAGTTCATGATTGGCAAGTACTAACTACCTTCTATATACTGTCTTGCAGCTAAGTGATGAGGAGGTAAAGATTTAATATTTTGCTGAAATACTTCCATATTGTAGGGTATATGTTTGGCTGTTAGATATTTAATATTTAGCTGCTATTACTTTCTCTGCATGATACTGAAGCACCATAATGTTAGAACCAATAAATTCAAAACCAAAATCTGTTTTACTTGATGTGTGAATTTTCTCTGTCTTCTCTTATATGGACTAATTTAAACATCAAAATATTTATGCATAGCAGCTGGTGTAAGGGTTTTCTGGGTGTCATAGGATAGGTCTGAAACTAACTGGCTTGCATGCCTTTGCGTTATTTGCATGTTGCCTTTGACTTTCTTCTGAGGCTGCCAGTTACCAATAAACATTTGATACTTGTATTTTAAAAAGAAGACTCCACACCCCCGTCCCCCAGTCTCTTCTTGTTGTGGACGAAAAACTTAATAAAATCAAAGGAACTTAAAAAATAATGGTTTTGCAAGGAAATGTTTATTGGGAAAAGTATGGTTTTGATTTTTAGCTTTTACTGATTATGAACTATTTTAATATTGGGGCAGGGATTTCAGGAACTTTGCATAAGATGAGAACACTCTCTGTGTGAGAAACTGGCAGCTGTAAATAACCTGTAATACAGACAACTGTAGAAATGTTTCTTTTTTTCTGGACATAACTACAACCACGTACTTCCTGAAACCTGCCATAAGAGGTTGGCTTTTTTGTATATCTGTGGTAAACATGCTAAATTTCCTTGTAGTATTAGATTTCCTATAATTTCTTGGGAGAGAAAAAAAAATGCAATTACTAAAATTTGAACAGCTACTTGGGACCCAGTGAATGTTTAATGCAAGCTAAATGGAGAATCAGAGTATTTCCTAGTAATAACAAGGTAACTGTTCTGTTTCTTTGTTTTCCCCTTTTTTTCTTTTTTTTTTTTTTGTTTGCTTATTTGTTTTCCCCCCTTCAGCCAAACAGATTGAAGCAGCTTGGCTTGACAGCAAGAGCTTCTGAAGAGAAAGTACCTCCTGAAAAGCCTAGGGTGGCTTTCCAAACACCAGTGCCTTCAGCCTCTCCACTGAATGAAGACTTTCACAGGGGACTAGCCAGCACTCTTGGTGACATAGCAGCTCCCAGGTTTTTTGCCGTCATGTTCATTTTGCACATTAAATAAGATTGTTATTAAGCATGTTATCCCTGTAAGGTAGACCTCACTGGTGCTATTGATCCTTCTCCAGGGAACTAATGACGGAAGAAATAATACTTTGGCAATTAACAGAAAAGTAAACTGCTTTGTTCTGAGATAAACTTTTAATGTCTGTTTCTTCACATTTTATTGTGAAAAATCTGGGGAGGCTGGATTGTCTGTGAAGACAGCTCCTGTTTAGTGTGTGTTTGTATAGACTTAAGGGCTGTGCTGCAGCAATGATGTTCGTGGCTATAATATTGAACCATATTGCAAGAATTCTTGGTCACATGCCCAGCAGTGTCCATGTGGTTAGGAGGCTGGTATGGCAGGAGTTCAGACCCTTTCAATTGAACAATCCCTCAAGGCTAAGCCCAGGAATGCAGTGTGGGCAATGACAGCTTCCAGTAGGTGCTGTGACTTGAAACTAAGCTCTTTAGGGAGACGAAAGGATCTTTAGGCGTGTGGCTGAAGTTGTGCTGTGCTACTTGCCCTTTTACCAGAAGACTAATCCTTGGCTTGTTTTATTTACTGTTACTGATGTAACCAGTAGGTATCATTAACTGGACCGTTAAAGAAGGCATGCTTGGTTTATGTTCTTTAGATTTCTGGAATACTCCTTAAAGGAAGGTTAATTCCCTACTGATGCTTATGAATGGCACTAAGGAGAGGCCTTGGGCTAAGCTAAATCTAGAATTTTCCTATAGTGAATTCTGTCTCTCTCTTCCCTCGCTCCCCTCCTCCCCGCCTTCTTTCTTCTTTTAATGATCTCTTTTCAGTGGTACAACAAACCAAGAAATGGTGTTCCTCTTTCTTTAAGGCTTGCACCGATGCCACCACCTCCACCACCAGTGTTGACAGACAACTATAGAACGCCTTACGATGATGCATATTACTTTTATGGGGTTAGGAATCCTTTGGATCCCTATCTTGCATATTGTAAGTTGATAATTTTAGGTGGATTGGTTGTTAGAGTGACTCGGACGACTGCTTTTCATGTAGTTAAATGATGAATAATGTAGAAGTAATAATAGCAATTTAAACTCATTTCTTAGATGCGTATTGAATGAAAAGGAGGCTTTTTGCCAGTATTGGTTTTGAATGAAGTAGTTTTCTCCAACTGCAAAAGGGGATATCGAATCCAGAAATCTTGCCAATTGCTTGAACAAGCTCTAGTCTCAGCTACTTAGCCATTGCTCCTCCCAGATAATTTTCTTCATAACTGTGGTAACGAAAGCATAATTTTCTAAAATTGCTTAAATCATGTTATAATTGATTACATGTTTAGGTGTTATTGCAATCCAGATATGATTTTAAATATTTTAAAAGGAACTATAAGAAGTAATCAACCCTTTATCTGAAGAACTTCTTTTATTTCTTTTAATTTTTTTTATTTACCCTTTGCTTCATGATGATTTAATGAGTGAAACAACTGTGCTGTGTTGGGGAGGGGTTGGATTGTATGGCGTTTGGTTTCTTTTTTCTTTGTTTTTCCTTTTTTTCTAATTTTGTTTCTATTTTTTTGCTTTTTCTTATTTTCCTTTTTTAGAAAAGTTTGTTATAGAAGTTGAGAGTCCTATTTGTAATTCTCCAGTTTGAATAGCGAGCTCTGTTCTTTTAAGTAATGACAAGTGTTCATATTGGAGCATTCAAAATTTACAATACTAGTTGTTTTTTGTTGCCCTCTTTAGATGGCACAGGTATGGGCCATTTACAGATGGGAATGCAACCTACACCCAATCTGGATCCTTCTTTAGGTCAAGCCCCAGTGGAGCAATCTGTGTAAGTTTTGTTTTATTCATGTTCTTTGTATTTATCTGTATTGACACACTTTTCATGATGGAAGTATTTTGCTGACAAATGGATATGCCGTGGAAATAAAGTATGTTAAAGACAATTCTTCAAACTTTTAATGAATTTCTATCTTAACATTATTCAGTGTAATCATGTTTTTCTATGGATTTATGAAAATGTTTGAGATGCTGAAGTGCCAGGCTGTGGCAAACAGCAGATCTTAAATATTTCAGGCAGGTTTTTTTTAATTTTTTTTCTTTTTTAAATATTTTTTATTTTTTTTAACAACTCTCTACCCCACTTCCCTTCTACCTCCCCCCCTTCTTGACCCTATGATGTTTTCCTTTTATATGTGTGATTTTTCTAATTCAGAAGTAGCATTGGACAGAGGAATTCAGGAGATGGACAATTAAGCACAGGAGTATTTTCTGAAGAAAAAACAAAGCCTTCCAAAGAGGCAACATTATCTTATCAGCAAGAATTACAACAGCAGGTACTGAGTGATAAAGCTTCTGATGCTTTCTTGTTTTACTATTTAACATCCAATAGTTGTAACTCTCGTGCTCTTTGAAACTTATTTTAGTTTACAAGTAAAAAGCTTTTTAAACTCCTCTCCCTTTATCACTTCCCCCCATTCCTGTGTCTCTAGCTCATTTTAGCTCTTCATATTTTTTCAGAGGCAGAGAGAATGTTAAGACTGACAGCAAACAGCTTAGTTCCAGTCATAGAGTTTTTTATAATTGCTATCATAAACATCTACCAGCATCTTAAAAGCAATGCGATGTATTGCTCTGATACTTCTATTATGCTTTTGAGCATAGTTACTATAGTTATTAGAAACACTCTAATTTCACTAAGTTCTTCATGATCATTAAATACTAATTCAAAAGCTTTCCTAATGTTTACTTCCAGTGTATTTGTAGGTGGAGTCTTACCTCTTTTCAGCTTCCTTTTTTTCTCTGACTCAATAGACTAGACAAATTTCTTGAGTTTCCTGTCTTTCAGAGGCATCCTGGTCCCCTCTGATCTTAGTAATTTTCAGCAGGTTCACCTAATGGCAATTTTTATTTGTAAAATGTATTCAACCATGATAATATATGTTATTTCAGAAAAGGTTTTGCTAGAACCTAATTCAGTGGCACTGACATTTTCTTACTCTTCATTCTATATTTGTTCAGAGGAGGTTAATAATTACTATAAAAATATGCTAATTCTAATAGGGATAAAGAAGATGCTTCCAATTAAACTAAAATTAAGAATAGACATGTAGGAATAGTGTCTGATATTGTACATATGTTCTCTGAAGGTGCTTTTTTTCACTGTAGTCTTCACTTCTGTAGAAGTAAATTTTATCTTGCCATATGAGAGGCTGCACAATTTGACAGAAAGATCTAAAAGATGTTGCACAATGCAGTCTTTCAAAGTTACTATGCTGCTTATGGTTGAAAGCAAACAGAAGGTATTCTGCTTTTTTTACTGTAGACAATCCTGACTGACCATTTTTGTTAACCATTTTTGGTTAACTGACCATTTTTGTTTTGTTTGACTTATTTTATCTCTTAGGAGCTAAGACTCTTTAATAAGAAGTGTTTATCTAATGCCCAGAAAAAACAAACTTAAGGAAAACACAGCTACCTGTGTAGTGGCTGATGTTTTAAAAACTTTGACTGGAAGATGTGTTTTTTTTTTTTTTTTTTTTAGCATGCGCTGTCTTTACAAATGCTACATGAAGTTAATACGAGACCGTAACTTAAATTTAACCTGATTTTGAAGAAAAGGAGGAACAAACCATATAAACAGTTCTGTGTTACTTGCATACATCATCATGTATTACTGCAGAAAACTATCTTATGAATGGTCATAGAGTTATGTAGCATTCTATTAAATCATTCATTGTTAGGAGTCTTTATCTCATGTAATTTCTAGTCTAAGTTTTGGTTAAATAAAACATCCCAAGTTGAGAGAAGCAAGTGCTGTAGTATTGTAGGATTTTGCCTGTTTAATTTTCAGGCAATCTCTGTATAATCCAAAGTTATGGGAGTTTTGATCTGATGCAAGTGTCAGTTGTGACTTTTTCTGAAACCTGGAAGTCTTATAATGTGTATCTGTATGTTTTACTGTGATTATGCATGACTGGATGTGCATGTTTCAACAACAGTGTTCAATGTACTTCCTGCAGTATAGGCAGTGAAATGTTTGTTGTTTGCTTGATGTACATGGGGGGAATGAATAATTATAGCTCTCAGTTTGCTCTGTTAATTTTCCATTAAAATGTATTGACTACTCAATAATATTGATTACTCAACATATCAATATATTGTTGGTTTTTTTTTTATGCAACTAACTTTGGTTTGTTTTTAGATAAGAGAGAGGGAGGAACGACGCAGACAGGAGAAGGAGGAGAAGGAACGCTATGAAGCCAAGTTAGAAGCAGAAATGAGGAATTACAACCCCTGGGGAAAATGTGGTGGTGGTGCCCCTCTCAGAGATCCAAAAGGAAATCTGATAAGTAAGTTTGCCAAAACTGTGGATTGTGTTTTCAAGAGTGATGTTTTCTTGCTCTTGTAAAAGCTCTATTCAGATATGTTGTTCCTTGTTTTGCAACACTGGTAGCCCTTTATTGACAAATAGATGTACTTGTTTCGAGCAGATGCACTCTAGGAATACTTAAGTGAGTAATTATTTTGATTTCTGTAGAATCATTCAAAGAGTACAATTTGAACAAAATGGGAAACATGGGATATGTCAGCTAGAGTTAAGGACACGATGCAATAGTAAAGGAAGAAGGAGGAAAACAAGCTGTTAGAATCATCTGCAATACAAATATGCTCAAGTCTGTTGTGAAGACTTTTATTTAAACATTGCTCAGGAGCATTTTTTTTTTTTTAATTCTTTTTATTTTTTAAGGTATCTTCTAGGCTTAGAAATCTGTACTTGTGACATGGAAAATGGAAGCATGCTTGAACAAATAAATATAAAAAATATAAATAAAAATATAAAAAAATAAAATAAATATAAAAAATATAAATAACTAAAAATGGTAGGTAGGTACAATTAGATTTTTATATTTCAAAATCTTGGCCTTTACCAGCTCTCTTAATTCTTGCCTATTTTAACATCTCTGATCAGGGATTTTTGTGATATCTGGGAGGGACTATGTAAATTGTGGTATAACTGTTGGATGGCATTGTTTTGCTTGTGCACAGAAATCTGCACCTGCATTACTACACGAAGACTAAAATACACTTCATTGTTCAGTTATGCTTATTGCCCTTACAGTAATCAAATAGAGATTCAGTACTTAAAATACCAATACTAACCTCAAAATTATTTTACAGTTTTGAAGAAGGGTTGGTTTCTGAATACATGCTGGCCAACACAGATATGTCAGTCATTCTTGTCTTTGAGCTCTTTATCTTTCCATTTCATGGTAGGGGAGTGGGGAGGTTTGCTCTGAAGAATCATTCCTGGCAAAAGAAACCCAACAAAATAAATCTTTTAATCAGTGAGTTCCTAATGATTATTATTTTACTTACAGCTTCTGTATTCTTGTCTTTCCTTAAATTTTTTGTTTCCATAGTTGGTCTGCCCATAAAAGGTTGAGTCTGCTCAAACATCTCTTTTTTTGAGAATCTGTGGTGAATGTGCCTTTTATGAGAATATATTATTATAAACAGTTATTTCCCCTTTCCTTTAGCGGACTTGAATATGATGCACAAGCAAAATGAAGATGCGTATCATAATCCAGAGGCAAGACCATATGAAGATAAAAGGGCTAATGTATCTGTTGACCTAATTTTGGCCTCCCCAAGACCTGAGAACACAGAAGCATCTACAAATAAAATAGCAGGTTTTTAAGAATACTGTATTATAGCTCTATTTATAGGTCTTAGTGATCAAAATTCTCTAGTTTCTTTACTCCTTTCTAGTATTCCTGTGATAGCGTTAGTGCTCTTTACCCACTATCATGCTTCTTTCCCAAACTTCTTCATTGCTGTCACTGTGTACACTGAAAACGTGTTTTCTTATCTCAGTGATAACCATTAACTTTTAGCGCTGAACAGTCAAGATGAGTATATTAGTTTTTTTCTGGGTTCAGTGTTATCTAATCAAATCTTCATAGATACTTCTTTTAATTGACACAGTAAAATACAACTGTATAGTAGAAATAAAAGGAGAAAGATCTGCAGATGTATGGTGTTACAAGCTAAAGTGAAATTGGTACAGTAACTAGGTTAACGAATTCTAAAAAGTTGCAGGTAAATTGGGTACATATGCAGCCTTCTGCACTGCCTCCATGTTTCAGGGATTTTATTTTCCTATTTCAAAACTAATGCATCTTTATCTTTTTACCTTCTGCAAGGCATCTAAAGGAGAGCACTGTGGTACTCCAGACCTGACCCTAGTCTAAGCAGTTAAAACCTGACAGTATTCTAGGCAGACGATGTAAGAGCTTTTATTTCCAGGTATTCTTTTCAGCTGTTGCCTTGAATTACGGCTGTCATGAGCTACCTTTTGAAACAAGTGTCTCAGATTCCTGCTTCTTCACTCTGGCTTGCTATCTTAAATTTGCTTTGATTCTTACCTGTAACTTCCTTCTCCTCCTAGGTTTTGAATTTGCACAGACCTCTCCTTTTGCTCGAGGTAATGTGTTCGGTGAACCACCATCTCCACAGCATCTTAAGCGACAGGAGTCGTACAAGAACTTTCTTCGCCTACAGGTGAATCCGCACACTAGTTTTCATCTGGTTAAACAAATTTTAACAAGAGGGGTTAATGTCAAAGTAAGTAATCACTGCTGACAAAAGATTTTACCTAGTCATACCCAGCTCTGAACACAAGAGGTGTATTAAGAACCGTGTGCTATTGAGTCTCTCAGATTTTGCCTTACATAAGAGATGCTCATAAAAGTGAGACTGTTAATAGTGGCTTCATTAATATGGGTTCTGTCTGTATTTTTTTTCTAAGTATAGTTCTCTAAATACAATATTGAGTTCTGAACTGTGTATACAGTACAAGTTTGCATACATAAATATGTAAAGAAACAAAAATGTTTGCCCTTGGAAGTCTGTATGTTACAAATGCTTGTTCATCAGAAGGAATGGTGATCAGTAAGACAATAATAGTGTAGTTACCTATTGATGGGTATATAAAATACGATTGTTCTTCTACCGGCTTCTATCTTCTGTCTGTAATACTTTGCATATAAACTTGTGCTGTGAGAATTAAATATCAAATTAATTAAATTTCAATATCAGGGAAATCCTAGATAGTTTTAGAGAGTATGAACGTCATACAGTAGTTTGATGGAGATCTCTTAAAAAGAAAAGATCAAGGTTTCCTTCTATGTATAGTGCTGCAAAAAAGAATAAAGAATGGGCAGAGCTTTGCCTTTAGTAAGCCAGCACTGTATCTAAAAAAATTATAATTGTAGAAAGGAAAAAAGATAATTGTTATGTCTTCTTTGGTTTGGTTTCCTATATTCTGTTATTTAACCAGTAAAGAAAAGTGTTATTCTAGCACATGTGAAGTAGAGTTGATGTTAGGAAAAATCCAGGTTTTATTAGTAGCATTTATAATTTGTGTTCTTATGGGAAGTTGGTTCTGTAAATAGTGGCCCAAAAGAAATAATCTCATTTTAAAGGAATTTTGAAGCTGAAATGTATGACTGACCCTATAAGTCTTTTCAGTGGCTTCAATCTTTGTGCAAGTAGGTATTGCATAAGTCATAGAAGATAGTGATGGTAAATACTGAAGTTGAATAATACTTTGCTTTATTTTCCAGATTGAAGAAAAGAGACGTAGGGAAGAAGCAGAGCGAGAAAAACTGAGGCTGGAAGAAGAAAAAGAAGAAAAACAACTAGCAGAACAGAGGATGAGAATTCAAAAGGCATATGAAGAGGAACAGGAAAAGGAAAGAAGGAAAATGGAGGAGGTGTAGTATTTTGATACCTTGACTTTCTTCCATCTCAAATTGACCCTTTGTAATATTTGTCTTCTGGATTGAGAAGGTGAACTGGGAAGTGTCGTGTGAATTGTTCTTTGTTTAAAAATGAGGCTACATTAGCCATAGGAGAGGTTGGAATTAACTAGCACATATTTCTCACTTTTTATGGTATACTACCAATTTGAAGTACATTTTAATTCCTCTAAGAAAAGCTCTATACTTTTATAATTGCCAGTGGTGCTCTCCTTGCTCAAGGAAAAAAGACCCATAACAAA